>JAUELE010264828.1:0-10220 GCA_031471655.1 Diodora aspera | reverse complement strand
AGATTCATCCGTTATTGGGGATGGAGTCACTCATTAGCTACATAAGATTCATCCGTTATTGGGGTTGGAGTCACTCATTAGCTACTTAAGATGCATCCGTTATTGGGGATGGAGTCACTCATTAGCTACTTAAGATTCATCCGTTATTGGGGATGGAGTCACTCATTAGCTACATAAGATTCATCCGTTATTGGGGTTGGAGTCACTCACCAGCTACTTAAGATTCATCCGTTATTGGGGTTGGAGTCACTCACCAGCTACTTAAGATTCATCCGTTATTGGGGATGGAGTCACTCACCAGCTACTTAAGATTTATTCGTTACTGGGGAAACACTTCAAACGTCAGTTTTTGTTCATTGAGTCATTCGAACTCTTCTCAAACGTTTCGATTGTTACTGAAATGTCTACTACGTTTGTGTGGCTGGATGTGCAGCTGGTACGGGAGTCTCTCTCGCTATTTGCTTGCAGTCACTGGCGGTGTTGAGTCACCGGTGTTTGGAGATTCTGACGGTGTTGAGTCAACACTGTTTGGAAGTGCTGACTCGGTTGGTTTGGTGGTTGGATTTATAGATGGACTCGGCAATGTTTCAGTCATGTGTCCACTTTCGCTAGTTGAGTTCAGGAGGAAAGTCTGCATCACAAATGAGGAGCTGGATGATTCTGATGCGGTGAAACCTGCTTTTTCTGGTACAGACGAACCAATGGTGATATCACAAGAATGTGGCAATGCACTATATGATCACTGCCTGTAGAAATACTGACTAATGCAGATAAAGATATCGGGAATTAAATTCACGACCCGACTGATCTATCCCGAGCTATCCTGCTGCCCTCATCTGCTCCTGGGATGTGGAGAGCAAATCACGCCGATTCGGTCGATACCAAGATTCAGAGAGACTACTGAATGAATTCACACACACGTTGGATATACAAGAGATATCCCCTCAAGATTAGGACATTTTTATCAATGAAATGATGTCAACCAAATTACACTCATTGACATCCAATCATCCTTTTGATCAACTCTGACATAAAGACGTAAACGAAAATAATTGAACTCATTTGGTATCGTTTCTTTTGCACGTCAGTATGGATACAACCTTTTCTATTACGTTCCTTTCATGCTCCAGTTGCCATTTTCATGAATACAAACAGTGCTACCTTCATGCAGCGAAGGAATGTTTGTGGGCCACACGAGACTATCGTGGTACTTTTTCTGATTACAGATCGCCTTCTCTTTGTCAAACGGGGTAACTGACAGTCTTGGAGATCTGAACTTGAGCACATTGCTAACCGCAAGCAGGTTTGTCTAAAAGTATCGACCCATTACTAGCTGTGACGGAGAGAAACCATGGGTGTCTCTCTTGTATACCATTAGTCTTAGATATGAGCGTTGTCCACTCAACTTGCAGTTCTTCAAGATGGTCTTCATGTTCCAGTTCTCTCTGCCAATCCCATTAATGTTGGTGCTTTGGACTGGTTGTATTGTGAACGAATGCCAACATTTCACTGAAATATTTTAATTCTCATGAGCTGTAGCAAGGACTTTTAGCGCTGATTATCTCATCAGGACATCATATCTTGCGAATACGATCTTCATCACCTGCGCGGGTTTGTGAGTTTACTACAACAGCCTCTGAGAAATTTGAGTTAAAAGTCTGCTTATTCATGGACCCATTTGGGCCATATCGGGGCCAAGGACAGAAAGGTCGTTAATAGGACGAAAATGTAGGTTTTAAATTTTCAACGACTAAACTTAATTGCCTTCATTTCTGCCAAAAGACAAGATGTCACAAGGTACAAACTTTCAAGGCTTTCAAGGCTTGACCTTTGAGAGACAAACTATTAAGCCTCATATTAAAAAACTTAAAGCTAAATGCTTGAAAGAGTTTGATCTCACAAAACGATGAAGTATTTCAATGTCAGGTTTACATTCGCCGAAGATTCTTTGTTACAATAAGAGCGAACTGAACGTATTTTAGGTTTATGACCGATTATTCAGACAGAACTTTGATTATGTCCCTTTAACATGCGAAATCAGATCAGCTAAACTTGGCTCAATTGGTACATGCGGTAATTTGACAGTTATCACATGCTGGGTTCAACTGAGAGAGAAGAGAGACGTCATTTGGCTTGTCAAATTATCAGCCACAAGGAACCCACCAATGCAAAACAACCAGTAAGGAGCCATTCTACAGATGTGTGATAATATGGTATCCGCATATCATGAGTCAAATGCAAAGTCACTACCTAAAGTCACCTGCAAGCCTGGAATTTTCTGTCCAAGGTTCAAGCAGTTTATCAGCTGCATGCATATCACTGCCATTTTTGGCACTCCGGATGGTGGGGTGTCTGACAGTCAAACATTCATTGTCAGTGAGGTCACAGTGCACGTCATTGCCAAACATAAACTCTGATACAAGTAGGTCATTATGAAACCAATGTTAGACTATTGGTACTATTGATACCATAATTAATGCGGGTAAATAGCAAGTAATTGTTTATCCAGTGAGTCTTTGGCAAGTGGATCAGAATAAACTACAGATTTCTGGCAAAAGAGTCAGCTTCTTAATCACTTCATCAACTTTTTCATTAAGGCTATGTAAACAAGAGAAAAAGCCTAAAATTGAATGTCTTCAGGTTGAAAATCCTGGGAGAGTGGTCTGAGAACATTTGATACAGATGGCGCCATAACTATAAATAACAAGAGAGTCTGGTGCATTGCAAGACGATGGGACTCACCCTGGCATCGCAACTTTTTCAAGTTCAAAGGCATTACAGAAGAAACAGATTGCGTGAATAAACAATTTGATAGTTCTTTGGAACATGAGACTGGACAATTACAGACAAGGTTTAGAACAGGGCACCACCAAAATAGGTCCCATCAACTTTAACGATATCATTTTCCTTGGTTTATATACAAGCTTGAACAAGACCAGCTTTAATTATTGTTGGTTCTAATTTTCATCATTGCGACCTCGACGTATAAAAACAAAGAGGAAGGTTTCTTAAAACTGTTATATTTACCATAGACATCTACAAAAAAGTTTTAAAATAATTTGACAAAAAATCACGAGATTTCGTAAAACGACCAGGAAGTGGAAGGGAGATGGGGGAGATTAATCTCCCCCCTAAATCAGGAGCTATGCTATGTATGTGATCAAGAGATGTTAGTGTCAGATCAGCTCAGACTGAGGGATAATTGGCCACTTGCTCCATATAATTGTATACGCCTATATAATTATAACTTTGTTTTGCTGAACAACAAAAGAAGCTTTCAATCGTTTAATGTAATTTGAATGAGACCGATTTATCAACTTCAACTTGGTAAGAAGTTTTTAGTCCCCAAGTAACTGTAGGTTTGAAGTTACTGTAAACAAAAAAAGCATAGTTTCCAGCCCAGTCACTGGAATCGTTAAGATGCAAACTTCATCCTGTATACTCGAGAAGCCTTTGTAATGTAGCCTTGTCACTGCTTTGTTTAACAAGATGATGCTAATTCACAAAACCTGCACTACAGGAGCTAAACAGAACCGGGCCAGGTTATATTTATGCAAAGTGCTTGGAAATCTGTTCCTCATTTCATTATTCTGTAGGTATGATTAGACTTGCACAAGTCTCCTGCAAACATTTCAATTTCTTTTCGAAAATATTAAAGCCAAAGCAAAATGAAGAATAAATCAAATTTATTTTCTAAATTTCATTGTGCAATACAAATACATATTTTTTGTTTGTAGCAATGATGTAAGGATTCTATAAATAAATCTCATGTGTTTTGTCTGCGACTTTTCGGCACTTCCCGTACTGGTAATATCAAAAATAACCTGGTTTCCTGCTGAATCCGCAATGTGAGGTTCAATGTACCGCCCAGTAAATTGCAAAAGGTATCATTTTGACATTTTTGAGTTTTGTACTCATCCGGCCAAATATGGATTTCAGAATGTTATTCACGCACATGCATATTGACATTTTCATGTCACAATAGTCAGATTAATAACAAATGTTTCACATTCAACATTTCCTATATAAAAATAAAGGAGCATCATAAACTATGCACCTTGATAAAATTTAAGGAACACCAACACGAGTGCGATTGTGTCTCTCATATGGTAAGCCAGCCCTGTGAAAATATCATGTCCCTCCCCTGAACAGATAGTTAGATACGAAAGTTATAAGTTGGAAAAATTCAGACTCACAAACTGCCATCATAAAGTTCTAAGTTGTACGAGTCACCAAATAGAGTATTTCCTGAAGTTGGATCCATATTTACTGATTGAGTAAGTTTCTAGTAAACCAGATAATGAGTTGGTTGAAGCAAGAAACAGTAGTAACCTAGTATGTAAATTATTTCTTGATTGATGAGGAACATTCTATTTTCAAGCTGATCTATGAACTCCCAGAGGTCCTCTGGGAAAAGATCGCATGTGTATGGGAGGAAGTCAGACATCCCTAGTGTGGCTTAATGTTTCATCATAAATATTTCACATGCAAAATATTTCGCTTCACGCACCAACACAGCAGACACTGGAGGATTGAAAGGCTTCAAAGTTCATCACATTGTCGAGTTGAGGTGTTGCTTTCAATCCTTCAGTTATAACACAAAGTACAAGACAGAATGAGGACAGAGTTGAAATGGATTTTTACATTGCAGGGTGCAATATTTCAGCCATAGCGCAATGTGATGTGCAAGAGGCACATCAGGAAAAGGGACAACACAAGGTCAATAGTAAGAAAGAGAAAGAAAAAGATCTTCATTTTAGACGGCTCGTACGGCAAGCATTAGGATACTGGGGTCCTATTCTTTCTGGGGTTAGGGCGACAACTCCTGGGAACCCCACAGGATGTGTTCAACAAAATAAATATCAAAACATATTATCATCTTTCAAGTTGCATAGATTAATGTTAATTACTTTTTCAAAATTCTTTTCAAACATTTTATCAGGAATATACCTCTAGACAGGAATGAATCTTCTGACCCGTATTTTTTGGATAAGTAACTTGAAATAAATTATTTTTTATATTTGGCCCAAAACAGCCGGTCTAAGTTATACCTGAAATGTACAACCTTGAGGCATATAAGAAAACATTTTAAATGTGGACATTAAGTCACCAACTCACACACCAGCCTAAAAGATAAAGCTGTATACTCCAGCAACCATTCATATGGAGCTATATTTAGGCTTTGTGTTCTCTTGCTGTTATTAAATTGCTGAGACTGCAGACAATTCTTTGGAAAGGCAATATTCTTTTCCAGGAAATAATATGCCTAAGTAGAAACCTATTTGTCAGTGATCAGGAAAATATCAATGGACAGTGTTATTTTTACACATTTCTTTCCTGTGGTGTTTCCGAGATGTCAGTTTTCATATTAACAAGAATCTAAGCCAAAACTAAGGTAGACACTGTCATTGTTTCTTTACGTGGGCTCAAAATATTTTTTCAAGCTAAAGCTATCAAGCACAATAAAAAACTTGATGGGTGGAACTATCTCTGTGTATTTCTTCTGTTTTAAAAGTTGAGCTGATACTGAAGAATACAGTGGGTTGACTGGTCCCCGATGGGTTGTCATCGACTCAGGTACTCGTGTACCCTCTACAGATGAATGGGACCAGCTCCCAGGAAGCAATGCCTATCTGAACCCATTTATTATTATTAATACCATCATGTGATAGAGATGACATAGCTGTGAGCAACAGGCTTTAGACTCCAAATCCAATGATGATCATGTTGCAGGTTTCATTCTAGCCCTGTTAAATACCAAGGTACTTAAATTCACTTGTCCCAGTCACATAATGGGTATTGGCTATTGTCATTATAATGAGTGATTAAGGGTTTTACGTGGTTTTCAGCCACATCACCACGGTCTCATCAACACCACGTTGGTGTCAGGGCTCCTGTCCGTCCGAGCTGAAAGAGATGTGCCCGGCGGGCCTCGAATCACAACCGCCAAAGCTGGCAGATTGCTGGACCGACTCACTAACTCGCTAACCACTGCGCCATCCTGCGCCCTTTGTCATTATAATAATAATCTCCATCATCATCATCATCATCATTAGTATCATTATATTTAGTATCATATCATTGTCTTTATCTTTAATCTTCAGCATCAACATACATTATTATTATTATTATTATTATTAATATTCCATTCAGGATTCAAACCCACGCCTCCTGAGACTAGGAACAAGGGGGATAACTCAGTCCATAAATGAGGTACTTGGCTCTTTGACCAACAGCATGAAAGCAGAATCCACTGGCACCTGCATGTTTATTTCCAAGAGTCTGGCATTCCAGACATGTTCTGCAGAGTTGTCCATTACCTATCACAACAATGGGTAAGTGGTTTTAATTGTATTACATGCAGGAGCTGATTGTTCTTTCACGTTCCATCACCTCACATCCTTAACATAAATATAAAACAACGATTTTCATCTCGAGAGCACTGTAAAGTTGGATTTTTAAAGCCGGAAATTAACACATGGCCAATAAGAAAACTCTTTTAATATTATGCATCATTAACTTTCTGCAATGCGTTCTTGTTATCATCCCTTTTTGTCAGGGGGTTTTGAAAACATTTTGAAACAGAAGTTGTTTGTCTTCGTCAGATTTATACTGAGCAGAGTTTGCTTCATAAACAGCAGAGAACGGTTTTGTCTTTGTTCGGGCGTGTAAGTGATGTATAGTGCTTATGTGAAGTAAAGGATAGTGAGACTAAACATACAAAGCTTCAGACTCAATGTTTTTCTATTAAATATCTCTTTATACCCCCACTTGGTAGGGTTATACGCATGTTCTTAAAATCGTATAACCAAGCCGCACGCAGATTATCAGATAACCCACATGCGCATGCATAGCAAGGGTACTTTTCAACTGCAAAAAGAAAAGATAAGGACAGGATTTTACGCGACATGTGTGAAAGAAAAACATTATTTCAACCATAACCAGAATATCTGGTATTATTTCAACTAACAGCATACCCAATATCCCAGGATACATTATATACATATACACCATACCGAAAGCCTAGTAAATATTGGTGACCACCAAGAAATATCTTTTCATCTATTCGATATTGGCAAATGGAAATGATTGTATCATATCTGTTGGGAAGTTTGCGATCCGATCGACTGTTTATATTGGTTGGCGTGATTAGATGCGGGAATCTAGGTCGCTAAGGAGGTCGGAGGTCAAATCCGAAATTTGCATTTTGCCATTACCATATAAGTCAGAAGATATGTCATGTTGATTACTAGTATCCCCTACATGTTTCGTACTGTATATTACCAAAGACGCTCCAGGTTTTCAGATAACTGCGTATTCATGGTTAAAATGACGTAACCGAACGACTGCCAAAAAACGTATTTGTTTTAAAACTTTATCAATGCAGTAAACACAATTGACAATACATCCTTGATTTAATAAACTCTTCAAAAGAAGTAGCGGATATTGAAATTGCAAGGTAAATAACAAACTAATGTTAATAATAATTGGTCCCAAACCAATTGTATCTATGGGATGCTCTGGCCAGCAATGAGCGCTCCTGACTTTTCCCCCATTGACATCTGGGGCCGACGTGTGCAGCAACATGAAAGGCCACCAACCATGCTAGATGGAGTTGGCCAGGCGTTGGTGGAAGAATGGCACAGCTTGCATCAAATTATCATAGGCAGACTCATACGCACGATGCCTCAACGACTCAATGAGTGTTTGGGCCAACAATTGGGGCATTAGACACTATTGACGTAAAAACTTTCAATTTCCGTTTCATATCCATTCCTTCTTTCAGGGACCATGACAGCAAGAGAAACTGTTTAGGTAATGAAATACCGGGTGAATTGTTTACTAAATTACTTCTTTGTAAAGATACAATTAGTTTGGGACTAATTAGTATCATCAGTTTGTTATTGACCTTGCAAATTCAATATCCCCTACTTTTGTTTGAAGAGTATGTATTACCAATGCAGTACGCGACCCATTTTTAGGCAACTGAGTACATATGTTTGTTTGCGTTTTAATTAAAGAAAATATTTGCGTATTGGAATAATTTGATTGCCTTATCTGTAGCAAATGTCAATGAATGATCTCGTAACGGCGTAGAGGAGGTCACAAATCTGATTATGACCCATTTTTCACCAAAGGCACCTGAGACGAATTCTCTCCCCGTCTCTCTCTCTCTCTCTGCGTAGACTTTTGTTGACACGAGACATTCTCTTGTAAGAGCATTATATATTACGATCTCGTCAGATAGAGTTGATGTCAATTGTGCGTTTTGCCTTAGCCTTTATAACGTTAACGTTGTGTACGTGTAGTAGAAATTTCAAACGGCTAAAGCAATGAGACATGAATTAAGTTGTTGTTCAGGAGATTGCAACTATAGGATACCTTCAACACATCAGATCCTGAACCGTTGCAACAACAACGCCTGGATTCGATCCCGGAATCGCCGTAATGACTGGCCACTATACCCACATGACAAGTCGTAACTATAGGATACCTTCAAAACATCAGGTTCGGAACTGTTGCTACAACAACGCTTGGATTCGATTCCGGAATCGTTGTAAAGGATGGCCACTATACCAACATGCCAAGCCGTGACTATATGATCGCAACTATAGGATACCTTCAACACATCAGATTCTGAACCGTTGCAACAACAACGTCTGGATTCGATCCCGGAATCGCCATAATGGATGGCCACTATATCAACATGCCAAGCCGATATGTTAATGTACTGTTGTTTTTGGATGGGTAGATGTTGTGGTGAAAATGTACGATAGCATAGACGGATCCAGACGTTTTCAAAGAGGGGGGGAATATTGGCCGACTGCAATATTTCAGCCTCAGTGAAGGGGGGGAGTGCTAATTTAGTAAACCAATATAGGACTTGACACTTGACTTTTAAGGGAGACTACCTGGACACACATCCTTTTTGGGTCCGCTTATGTATAGTTCCTCGTTAACTTCAGGCGTACAATGAATATGTCCTGAATAAGTAAAGATATGTAAGCCAAGTGCCTTTCATGATCGGTCTTTGCAAACACGCAAGCATCATTTTGCAATTTTCTAGACCTCTTGACTGAGAAAAACTTCAATTAGCTAAACCTCTTCAAGCAATTTAAGACTACAGACAGTAAGGATTACCAATCACTTGGGTTGATGGAACAATGACGTGTTGCAATCATCAGCAGAAAGGAGCTTCATAACGTTTGGAGATGGTATGTAAATTTTTTCTAAAGTATCGAGACCTGTATTCCCAGGCAGTGATGTTAACGCACATTAGAAATCCCAGGGTTAGAAAAGTGGCACTAAGTCGTCTATCAGACCGCCCAGGGAATCGTTCTTGGGACCAGTGTTTATAATAACAACATCTCCTCTCCTCCTGGTGCTCACTACAGTCAGAACAACCCCTGATTGCTGCCATTGTCTTGGCTGTGTCGGTTCGATATGAGAGACTTAATTACGTCGCCAGAGACCGAATCTAGCTCCTACTTGCTCTTTGATGAATAATTGTCATTCTCTTGTGTAGGGATGGACAGTTCAATTGGCTCGATTATGGGACATCCACTTATCCCCCGTTTGTTTGCGTGCTACATGTGAAACAAAAGAGGTCGGCTTCAGAGTTTCGATGACATTTGAAGCCACACAGTGCTTCAGACTCTTGCACCAGATTTTGTTGGATTTACGTGTTGGACAACTGTGCAAGGGTAGGTTTTCTTTATCTGTATTCAAGAGCAGATTTTGCAATAGGTATACGTACCTAACGAACAACAGGCACGTGTTTTAACAAGAAACTGTTGTGCCTTTTAGTGGGAGGGGATCAACAGAGGCACTGTCATTTGACATTAAGTTCTGATCAGAATTTATCTTCATGGGTATATCCACTTTTTCTCTGTGCGATCCTAACAGATATTGTACTTTTGTGATTGGTTAACCTTTGAAATCTTTTCCCTTGCGAAGTTCGCTGTCAGCTCAACATAATTATTATATTGACGTATTGTAACAGTCTGGTGTCGATAAGGTTGCCATTACTTGAAGAGTTTCATTTATATCATTTTGGTTACCATGCAACATTTATAGATGTATGTTTGATGTCATCAATATTCATACCTTGTTATGTCTCCCCCTCAAAGGAGGGAGAGATATGTTGTTTTTTGCTTCGGCGTCGGCGTCCAGAGACATTGTTTCCGACGCAGAACTCAAGAACCACTGGGTCCTTTTAA
>JAUELE010264817.1:0-10220 GCA_031471655.1 Diodora aspera | reverse complement strand
GGCCATGTCCGGCACCGCAAATAGTACCGGACATGGCAGTACCGGACATGGCCAATGTGGGACTTGGCTAGGCCCCATCTATTTCCGTATGGAGAAATAGAGATTTAATTACTATACCTCTGCATTTTCCGGTTCATCTAATGGTTCGTCATCATCCAGATCATCTGGACCCTCGTCAAAGCTATAAAGTATATTGAAATACATTCATTCACTGAATATACGAAATTGAAAATCATTACTGTAGGCCTAGTTATTTCTTATGATTGCACATGCCTGAAAGAACATGTTTCAACTATATGTAGAATAAAAACAAGTTGTTCATTACTTTCAGTATCTAATATTAGGTTAACTTGACATCTCTAATGTAGTGTCAAAGTACTTTGGGGGAAATCAGCTCAGTCGATGAGTGCCAAGGTAAAACCACGTGTTATATTATTTTTAAACAGACGTTTTGTGTAAATGTAAATGTTTTCCTCTTGAAATCGGTCAAATTTGTTAGATTGTTCCATAATTGTGTGTAATATTGATTACACTAAAGAAATACAACTGTTTGTTGAGTTCAACCTTTTCCAGAATAATGTGTTTGCACTAGAAATGAAAACATTTCTTACTCATCACCGTCGAAATCTCCCTCGTCAGCCATTTTGAATGAACTGTGAAGAGTTATGTCCCTTTAAAACTGGTTCACCGACTGTGCCAGGATTGCGCACATGTGGTTCCAAACTCCGCACAGTGCTTTAGCTAGCTTCCTCGCCATTCTGCTCCAATCCGTATGTGAATGAGTCTGTGATGGTTAGATACTATACTGTATAGATGTGATTAAATATTAGTTTAAATCGTGTCTGTTTCGGTTTAATGGTTAATTGATGATAATCTATACCTGTTCAAACACTTCTCACCAAATCAGGCTAACTGAAAGTACCTATATAGACTTTCCAACAAGAGAATTAACACGGACAGATCTGCTTGGCCAAAATATACCTGTGAACTGAAAGGTTGCACCTATACATACAGAAACAGAGTCAAGCTCCCCCGAAATAAGATACCTGTGATCAGGTATAGAGAAAAACAATGACAGTGGCATTAGCTGACATCTATCAACATTGCATGGTTTGGCAATGGGTCATTCCATGTCAATTCACACGATCCCCCAGTGACACCTCTTCAATTTGCCTAATGTTGTTTGTACAGGTACCTTTTGATGCCAAAATGAAAGAATCACGAGTTTGAGCGTCCTACCTCTAACGATTTTGGAGATATGGCCCTTCAAAGTTTGGGTGCCACACCCACTTTTCGGGTCCGTGAATTGCACGCTTAATTTCCAAGCATATTTGGACACCCATATCTTTGGTTTTTAGACAGATACAGGCCTTAAAATTGCCATGTTCCCTTATTCTGCCCCTGTCTATCAGAGTCAGCTCAATAGTTTCATTTTCATGACAATTACCCATTTAGATGCCAGGGTCTATAGCAATAAATGACTGAATTTGTTCATTCTGGTGTTCTTGTATTACCAAACATCTTGTCTTTGATAACCTGTCTCATTTGCGCAAATCTACCTCGCCATAGTCTCTCAATTCGTATGTGTGTCCGCCTCCACAACAAAAAACACTGGGGTGCTTAACTTTTGTCTCTATGTATATTTTTTGCCCACAAAGGCTCCATATCCTGTTCACTTGTTTGCAGGTTTCACTGCTTCAAGTAATTAACTGACGACGTCTGATGAATTATGGCGTCACAGTCCTATCAAAATCACGTATTCTGTTTCAAGATAATTGGAAATAACATTTTCATTTTTCTTTACACTTTAATGGTGGAATGTTACAGGAATTCAACATTCAGGAAACATAACTGATGTCTTTCCTGCAAACTCATTTTTGGGCCAAATTCGAGTTACGAGGCTTTGACAGGACTGCAACAGTGTGTGTCTTTTAGTAATCTGTCTCCATACTGCATTACATCAGGGTTCCATCTCTGGGCTGAAAAAGAGGTACCCAAGATTTGAACCCCACAATCCGATTTTCAGCCCAACTTTTCTTCACTCATCCTCGAAATCCAGGCTATAATTAGACTACTGATTCAATCCGTCACATACCCTGGACCCACTCCCTTTCACGACAATCGTTTTGCGAGAATGGAAAGTCCCAAAATTCTAAATATAGACATTCAATGAAATGTCGCATAACTACACGGGAAGTAATACATACATACATGTAATTCTGTAAAATAGTCCACAAATGATTAATTTGTGACACACCATCTATGGTGCATATGGTTTGGGTTATTCTATGGTGCCTTTCTCCATCATTCAGCCATATCATCAGTTTTGAGTCTGTTCTCCCCAGGATGAAAATCAACTGGCCCACGGCAAGATCTGAACTGTTTGGTCCGACAGTTTGCTGGGCAAGCACTTTACTCACTGTGCCATCCTGTAGTCTTTGATACATAAGCCTTGAGATGCCAAAGAAAACAAACTCCATAATATCTAGTCATGTTTATAATTTATTTATAAATACTGTCAATCAACAGCCTTTGTATCTGCATCTCACACCCTGCACTGTTAAGACAATACATCAATGGCTCTGTACAAAAAGTTCATTGTAGACTGGTACACTACAAAGTGTTGCTTTCTGCTGCTGTGGTAGGAGTACGTCAACCTTCACCTTAAAATATACACCTCTTCATCATATGTAATAGAAAAATTAGTTATTATGACTGAACTCGCTTTCACAGAGACACTGTACACAAGTTTTCAAAGTTAATTATTAGTTATTCTGCATATACTAATCATGGCAATAACCACTGTCACAATGATTAGGTACACCATGTGACGCACCTTATCAAAATGCAAGGCTGATTTTCACCTTATGCATAACCTGCCGAGCATATATATGTATAACCATTTGAGACAGGTGACGGTCTCACAGGTACAAACTCGTTAAGGTGAAGCGTTAAAGCAAACTTGTTTTGGCACACTTCAAATATACTGTACATATCTATGGGCATTTAATATTGGGGATAGCATTCAATAAATCTGTCTTTTCAAAATAAGGACCGAGTATGTTAAATCTGAACAAGATGTGATCAACATTGATATGTTTGCACCCAGAGTATGATTGCTATTTACAATTAAAAACAGCCTGATTTAAAAGTGGTTTTCAGTTTGAAACAGGTGCCCTAAATGTAACCTTACAGAGTTATCTTTCACAGTTTGAGACACATTTGGAAGATGCGATGGGTTTATCAAACAAAGAAGCAAAGCTTACATGTAACTGAGCAAAACTGACAGAATTAGAAATTTGGATTTCAATCACGGGTCTCATTTTACTATACAAAACAACTGTTATAATTTAAAAAAAAAAAATTGGAAAAGAGGACAAAAAGAAGAGAAACCATATTTACACTGAATGAAATCAGTATTGAATGGAACTAAGCCTGTTCGATTTCCACTTACATGACACAAATCACAATTTTAGTTGGCATTGGCAACACCCTTCGCAGGTACAACATTAAACCAAATTTTGTTTCCCTTAGCGTTCTAAAACCTCTGGGAGGTAGTGAAAAGGAAAGAAACATTTCATATGTATGGTTTGATATGGCAAGAATTGTGTGTAGAAAGGGCAATCGTACATTCTGGTATTCCAAATGTAAATATTAGTAAAAGCTCTGACAATATTGAAAACAGTTGATCAAAATTTCAAAGGCCTTTGCTTCTTGAGTCAAATTCACTGGCAAATCATCTCATTCTTAAGGTTCTGCAAATACAACACTAAACTCCAGGACTTAACAGTTCAAAAGAACTTCCGATAATTTGTTTTGCTAACAATCCAAATTCATTAAAAGATTTTGAATCTAAAAATGATCTTCCAAATTCAAATCGGTAAAGGACCCATCTCCTTTCTGTTTCTAGGGAACAATAATAACTTTGTTAATAACCAATTGAGGACCAGTAAAATGAAATGAATTTTTAAGTAGTTCTAGGCAATTGTTCACACATAACTTGTCCAATGTATCACCAGTGAAATTCTTTTGCATCCAATATACACTGAACAGAATTGATTACTGATGAAGTTGGCAAGAGGATGTGCCGTCATGGCTCAATCACGAGGTCTTAATTTGAGAAGGAAGAAAAAATCTAACTTAAATTCCCAGTTTTCCACTATTCTTGAAAAATATTTATTTGCATAAACATTCTTGGAAGATATGTTGTTTCTCTGCTTTTCTTGGAGGTTCTGTTATGTCGTCAATGATCACTTGAGTCCCTATCCCAACACACTTGCGAGAGCAGTAATATTGGAGGGGGAAAAAAAAGAAAAAAGAACTCGATACAAATCACTCAAAACTCTCAGCATTTAGTAACCATTAACCTTGAATTTACACAAGTGTACATCACTGTATATAACACTATGTACAGATATCACAAAATAGTCTAGCTAAAGGTCCACTTGATGTGCAAATGTTGTTACAGAAAACAACTGTAGCCACTTTCATCTTGAACCTGAAGGAATATATACACCATTCTAAATTATAAGAACTTGCATGAAAATTACTATGAGCATAGGCAAGATGTGTTTACAAAATCAGATTTCATGCAACACTGAACTTCAGGTTAAAGAAAAAAAAATCTTTTCAAAGGCACACACTGCTTTTGATTTTCCAATCTGCATGGATTTCTTCACTAAAATTTCCAACTCAAGACTGATTTTAGGAGTAGAGTAATTATCACTTAAAATCTATCAAATACATGAAGAAATTTGTGAAAGAAAATTTTGCAAAATGTTGTGCCTTCCTCTTGAAAATAAAGACATAGTGCAATAAGGTGTATTTATCTCTTCACTGAATCAGTTTTTGATTAAGATCTTCGATAGTGTGGCGATCATGCATATTGACTTGCATTTCTATTGGACAATTGTCGTATGCAGTATTTCAATCTTATATGCATACATGTGTACAAGACTGCATGATCTTGGTGATAGTATTATGTCTTGTCTGCAAGGTAGAGTAAAATACGTGCAAGAAACACAAAATGGGCTATGGCTGAGTTAAGTATTCTTAATCTTGGGTTGTATTGCTTATATCCTGGCAGTGGCATCACTAGGGTTAGTGCAGTAACGCCATGGCGCCTCCCTACCCTCAATTATACTCGTAAATTGTCACCTAAACACCATCAAATTTCACAAAATCAAAACATCACAAAGTACATGCTTGTAGTGTGTGCAGTGAAACAGAAGATTCCAAGCATCTTTGTAATTCAACTGAATAACAATGCCAGCTCTGATCCAACACATTAGAAGGTTCAAAAAGTAAATTAGCCTGGAGCTTTAGTCTTGTGGGTATATTGATACAGTATATATAAACTGGACTTAGTTGTTACAGGGATATTATTTTGCCAAAAAAGATAAACATCCCGTTAAACACTGCACACAAATTTGAGTTAATCATTCTGGTGTCAACCCCTCTGAGAACGGTGTCAGCCCATGTCGTTCCCCACCACTCCAGTGTTGCCACTGCTTGTGTTTAACAGAGGAAGACTGCATGATCCTGTTCGACGTTGACAGAAAAACTGATAGAGAAGCACAACTCTAAGTGAGATCACAGCAAAATTAGCTCCACTTCGTGTAATTTCATCTTTGTAAGTACAATAGTCATCAATGAGATGAGCTTGAAGGCAAAACATAAAATTCAAATTACACTCCATGGAAATACCGGCAGGCGAAGTTGTGTTCAAAAATTCAAAATGCAAGTTTACGGTCAAGAAGCATCTCGGAGACTGCAGGTTTGTCAAAATTTTCTTTCATAATATATTAATCTTATTCACAAATCCAAACCCTACTCAACTATTAGCTTACACCATAATTGTAAAGTAATAAGGCAGGAGAGTGACATGTAAACTTTGGACGAGATCAGCTGTCGATCAACAGCAGAGATGCAAAATTCAAATGACACAATACTCTCTCTGAAGCAAACAAACATTTCTATTGATTATATCACAAAGTTGAAATATCATCCTCCTGCAAAATGGTTCAAGATTCTTGCTACATTTGCAAGTGTTATTTCCCAAATCTTGACAAAAATCAGAATATTCAACCTGTCAGTGCTCCTGGATACTTGACCATCATGAAGTATTGTCAGTGTCCATATTAGAACAAGTTCTCTAACACAAAAACAACCATCAATTAAGCGTACAGACATTATGCCACTGGCATAAACTATGATGCATGTGTCATCAGTACATAGCATTTTCTATTTAACAAGGTTACCCTTTACAACAAATAAATGTTCATTGCATTAAATTAGAGAGACAGCTCATAAGCTGTCAGTGTATTGTGACTGGATTTGTTAAATCTAAAAATCCTGTATTTCATGGATTAATCTCTTGATATGGATGCAAGGATTGATATAAAAAAAAGTGAACCTATGAATATTTGAAGAAGAAAAAAAATAATCAAGTTTTTCGAAGTCTGACTGCTGTATTTGTTCAAGGGATGATCAACATTCCATTCACAGGTAATAAGAAAGTGATTTTGTCGGCCACAACAAACATTTTGAAGTCAATGATACAAGTGCAAAAACATCAGAAATTACTTAATGCTCAATGAATTTGATGTGAACATTTCTGGCCAATGCTTCACCCGTGTACTGAAAGACACACGTTTAAATGTCATACTGGGGAGTTCATATTCTATGGTGTAATAACATACAAATTCAAATTGTTTTGTATATTTGATCAGCAGGAATTGAATTAAAAATCTGCAGAAGCAAACACATGCAATGATTAGAAAGCTTCCTTGCATTCTATTTAACGACACTGCATTTACCAAGTTGATCAGAAGAATTTACAAAGAGTACACAATGAAAACATAAAAGTTTAACAAAATCGATCTCAACTAACTAAAACAATTATCTTACAGCTGACTTAGAAACAAGGTATTTGTTACCTTCACATTGAGAATATCAGTGAGATTTTACACTTTCTTCTCAACATATTTTGTGGTTAGAATGTAACCCAGCTCACAACACAATGTTAATTAATACAAAACAAACCAAATTCATAGAGGAAATCAATTTGACGATTCAGAAATCTCATTGGAGCAATCAGGAGTTTCTGTGCCTTTGTGGTTTCATATACATGAACATCAGTGCCCCACAAATGCAAGAATGCTCAATAAATAGATTAATAAGTGTTAACGTCATCCAGAGAGGAATTATGTCAATCTCACCACATGATTTGAGTATTCACAAGTAGGGTGAGTGCAGATTGTACGGGAATAATTCTATAGGCTGTATACAGTTGGTGCTTGGAACATTGTGGCGAGGGTTTGGTCCATTCGTAACCTCCCATCAATGGCTAGCAGAGCGCAGTTAATGTGAGGTCAGTCTATAATAGTAAAAGCACCAGGTCAACATTTGTTACCTCTCTCACGCACACATATACACACACACACACACACTTACAAACACCCTCTTTAAATGGTGGCAGGTGCTGGTCTTGGTTGGTAGCCAGAGACTTTAAAAATGTTTGTTTTATTTTGCTAGCACAACTAAAACATCACAGGAATCACAAAAGAAACTGACTCTCTCAGAAGACACCAAGAAATATTATCTGGAGATTAAAATCCAATTACTTTGAGCTGGTCATTTCTCATAACATGGCAATGACTTTGGAGTGTCTTCCTTCATAAAGTATGATGCAGGTGGGAATCTTGGAGCAAAATTCCTTTGTCACCCCTGGCAACAAAATTCAACTGATTAAAACCGTGGCTGCTATTACAGGCTCCCTGTTTTTGATAAGGCATTATATACAGAAGCAGCTGCCTCTTAGCATATTCGATTCCAATCATGGTTAAGCTTAGCTACACACTCATAATGGTCCGTTAGGAACACTGGCAGGAGGATTGGACACAACTTTACTGTAGTTTTCCATAGCGTCTTTAGCCATAGTTCTGAAAATGTAAAATAAACATTTGAAAAAATATATATCCAAGCTAGAAATACTTTCTAGTACATACAGTGTACATCCTACTTGCAGAACATAGGTGCCTCAAGTAAAGTGTAATGTGCCCAAATAAGAGATAATACAACCTAAAGGAAACTACTTTTGCAATAAAGTAGGGTAAAAAATAAACAGGAATAATCACACAACTATGGTTTTTAATGCTACACATAATTAAATGTGGACAGCTTGTCATTAAAAGATAGCTGTGAAGTACAGAAGCACATTCTTTAGCCTTAACAAACTGAACAAGGTCATCAGCAGAAAAATAGGTGCACCCGAGTGTCCATATCTGACGAAGGTTGGGTGTTTCAGGGCAAAACTTACTTGCACTTGTGCATCTGTGCAAAGGTTATATTGAGCAATTGGGCCAATTCTCAGTTTTAATGATATTTTAGCTGTATCCAAGTTACCATGTCCATGATGAACAAAGTTGGCTCTAAAAGTCAGATGATAAAACCAGGGATACCTGGGCCCGTATGCATGAACTTAATTAGCAAACATCACGTAGAGCTCAACCATAAATTACTTCAGACGTTGCCACTTACTTCCGGGCTACGGGCTTACTACCAGCTCATGCATACAGGCCCTGGATGGGACTCGACCCATGATTGCTAAGACTGCCAGAAGCATTTGGTTACTGGATTCTATACTTCCCAATGACACCATCCCACTACCCAGTGAGCTTACAGGTCTATCAGAAAGAAAGTACTTGGTAAACTAGATATTTTCATAATTTCAGCCATGATGTACCTCGCTTCCTCCAGTTTTGCCTTGTTGTCATTCTCCGTACAGGCCTCTTCAGTGGGTCCATTGCCTTGCATATGTTGGGAGTCTGACTCATCAGTGTTTGGAGCTTGTGGGGAAGGCGATTTTATTAACTTAGATGATGTGAGAAAACTGAAAACACAAAACGTTCCAAGTAAGAAGTCTAAAACGTTTTGTAGCAGAAATCACAAAGATCACTTGCTTTTAATTTGATCAAAAGTGTTTCAAAATAAGTTAAGATAGTTAACTATACTGGAGTCCTACACTTTCTAATACCAATACCACAACAACATTCCTATTACAGATACACCTGCTGTATAAAATGCTGAATTTCTAAGCTTCCTTTCGTCAAGGTTTGACAAGATTCTGTGCAAGAACAACACATGTCTGGTCACTACCACCTTTCAAATTCAATTAAAATATTCCTCGCTTCCCCATTTCTCTACAACACGAATGTCAATGAAATGGCTATGCAAGTGCAGGGCAATAACATCTCGTGCAAATACGCCAAGAGCACCAAGCTTCACCAAGAAAGCAATTTATGGAACATTGTGCAGAATTAGATACCATTAGAAAATCTACTTAGAACATGAAAAAGCAAACAGAGTCCTGGTCTCATCATGTAGAAACCTATGGTTGATTTTGTCCATTGTTTCGGAGGTAACTGATTTCCTTGTAATAACCCTCTGCAAGAGACTAGGTTATTATAAACTTTATAGTAACCTATAATGTAAGATCGCGGGTTATTATAAACTTTATAGTAACCTACCGGTTTCTAAGTCTGATAAAACACTCCTCTTCCATTATGCTTTGGATAGTAAAACTATCGAGAAGTAAGACCTGAGACATTGCCTTCGGTCTTACCTTTCCTCAGCTTACTTCCCTTGAGTTTTACTATCCCAAGCATAACCTTGGAGTCGTGTTTTATCCTATACTTAATAACTGATTCAAGCAACATCAAGGTACAAATAAGAAATGTCTTGATAATTATCAAAATGAAAGCAACAATTCAAGAACCTAATCCTCAACATTAATTTGTTGGTGTAACTGGAAGTTTTCTTGCTATGTAAACTGCTATTTCAACACAAGCAAGTTAACAATGTGACAATAAGCGCCCACTTTGGCATTCATGCTGCTGAAAAATAATTTCAATCAGTGGGGATGTGTTCAATTTTGTTGGAATACATGTGAATGTGATATCCAAATTTTGGGTGGTTTCATCACCAAGGCAGGAAATCGGGCAGATCAAAGAAACTTGATCTCACAGACCTAGGTTTCAGTTCAAAGAATGTTTTGCACTTCAAGGCAATAACTTCAGCCACAATGCAACATGATGTGCAAGGTGCACACCAAGGGAAAATAAGTTCATAAAAGAGATCAACAGAAAGAGTGAGTGAGTGAGTGAAATGGATTTTTACATTGCAGGGGGCAATATTTCAGCCATAGCGCAATGTGATGT
>JAUELE010264795.1:0-10221 GCA_031471655.1 Diodora aspera | reverse complement strand
CTTCGATTTGCGATCTCACACATACGTGTGATACAGAAAATCTCACACGGGGTTCCCATCAACGGCAGTGTGAGAAAAACAATTATCCCTGACTTTGTGAATATTTTCCTGATTTTCCCTGACTTTTACACAGAATTTCACATTTTCCTGACTCTTCCCTGACCTTGAATTTCTCTGACGTTTTCCCGACCAGTGGCAACTCTGAAATAAATTAACATCTACAAAGTTCCCTAATATCATTTTCAAGATGCTTGCTTGTCCGTTACAGACTGGTCTCCGCTATCGATGTGAACTGTCAGTATCAACCAATGAAATTTGTTGCTGAATCTAAATATCAGGCCACTATCATATATGATATGATATGACATGAAGACGACTAGTTGTAAAGCATAAAACATCCGAGATAACCTTCGGATATGTAGCATACATTTTCAGAAACTTGTTTAAATTGCATTGAACAACTGTATGTTTTCCATTATTCTGTCTTAATAAGATTGATTAACAGTTCTTATAATTATGCAACAATTGAATTAATTGTTTTCATACAGTAGTTACACACATTCAGGTCGCTGTCACTATTTAACAAGTGCAAAGAGTTTTGGCTAGCATACAAGACTACCGTGGACTTTCATATTACCTTCCTTTGCTTAAGTACCGGGTCTCAGGACATCGCAAACATGGAGAATCCGATCTACCCATTTCGTGATTTTGCAAAGTTACCAGAAGCGTGTTATTCGCCTTAACAATTAAAAAGGAAAGTAAGATTCCGAATTTGTCCCTCAAATAAGTTTACACTACATTACATTTTACATTTCAGCATAAAATTATGGTCAAACGTATGACCCTCCCCCCCCCCCTTCCCTCCCACCAAGCACCGAGCCGGGGCCAAAAATAGAAAGTCTTCATTCAGATATATTTCGTAACATGTCTATCCGTGTGGAGTCCTCAACAACGACTCTAAACATATGTGATTGTGAATGCTTTCCCTGGAGCATACATTCATTCAGGTTTCGTTCACTCTTTTTTCACGTACATAGCTTAGTCTACGTTTCATTGTTCGTGTTATAAATCACGTTAAAGAAGCCCTCTACCTTTAATAAATCATCGTACTGGGGGTCGGATGCTGCCCCCTTGCGGTCTGTGTCCCTTTTGTTATCTAATCCGAGTACCCCACGTGAGTAGCTTAAAGTAGGACTTCTACTCCTCGTTAGCGGCTGGCAAGTCGGGAAGTGGTTTATGGAACTAGAGTAATCTCCCCTTTACTCAACTTCTAAGCAATGCGACAAAAGATGAATCGAGGGTATGTGAAGCAATCAATGAAACGGTTGAAGACAAATTGTGTGAATGAACGTGCGTAGGTTTTGTGGAGATTAGGAACCGTTCGAATTGTGTCACCTTTCTGTAAAAAAAAACTGATACGACAAATTCAGATTCTTTTTATGGTTTAAACAAATACATCTGCTGGTCTAATTTAATTTTTATTATCAAATATATTTTAACAATCCTTATAAGCGCCGTTTGAGTACATGTATCAGTGGAAATGACAACACTGTGAAACTCTAACTCACACTGTACATAATATGCATCATTTTCAGGCATACCAATTCAAACATTTGCGACTTTTATAAAACGCCAAACCGGAACTTGTTGACGTCGCTCGTTTCACAACACACGTTTCTACTTTCAACGACCCATAAATATACATTTAAACCTCTTCAAAACGCATTCTGTGAGCAGTACTATCCCTTCTTGAAAGCACTAGGAAGGTGATTTTTGTTCAGTAGTTATTTACAATACTTGTGAAATGTCACCTGACTCACTGGCATTTCATATACGAACACAGGACATCGGAACTGCGCTAGTACTCCATACTAAAATAGTACGATGTCATTATACACTCATCACGATGTATAGATATACGAGTATGGCTTTAATTCGAACAACAGGAAGTGACACGTCATCAGGTCGATACACCAGGACTGTCAATTGTTTACAGTGTGTCACAACTTTTAAACTTTCTATTTAAAGCGCTGCCCCTGAATTTTTGATCTGGTTATGGGTCGTTATAAAGCTATCACTTCGTGGCGTTTCGAAGAAATACATCTCCCAAGACGTACCAGTTACTCAATGTTTAACATACAAAGCAACACAATGGGGTTTTTTTTGCTTTCATTTTTTCTAACCCCGTGGAGCTTCCGGCGAGTGACATGGTGTCATGGAGATATAATAGAGCCAAAGTAACCCAATGCTGGTCGTACAAGGTGACTAAAATATGGATCTTATACTTTCACTTTCCTTTCTATCGATCCCTTTTATGAACTTTTCCTTCGATGTGCACTTTGCACATCACGTTCCGTTATGGCTGAAATATTGCCCTTGCAATAAAACACCATTTCAACTCAACTCAGTTTTTCTATTAATCTATGTTCTACTTTCTCCCTCCGGGTATACCTTGTAGATCATGTTGAGTTGTTGCTGAAAGACCGCTCTCGATACACGAAATCAAATTCACTTCAACGAACTGGATCTAAAGAACCTACTCCTTTTCCACATTACAGTGCACTGTTACATGGATAATGTCTGATCACATATATCAAGCAGTTGTTGAAGTCATGAAAAGGAAAGGAGAGCCAATCATGTACTCAGATATGCAAATGATCTATCACAAAAACCTACCCAGACTTGAAGACTTTCGGGTTCTCAGAGCCTCGCCAGGCCGAGGGAACACATCCAATCTATTAAGTGTACGGCGACTGTTAATGCATATTTTGTCTCCGAGTTTACGAGTAATAACTCCGGACCTCTATGAAGTTCAAAGGTGAAACATTTATTAAAGTGTAATACTTAGAGATTTATCTTCACGTGGCCCTGTTTCTGTGCAGCCAGCCTATGTAAGGTAATGACTATTTGCTTGCTGCAGAGGCCCCATTGTTTCTTGAGAATAAATCAACTTCTGGATTAGTGTCAGAGTGTCTCACAAAGTCAACACATGTTTAAATAAATGCTTAATGTTTCTAAGTGATTACCTTGTGACTGTCCTGGCCCGACTCGAGACGGTCGATGACAAGAAGTGAAATTGATCTGAAATTAATTTTAAGCTTACAACATCTTGTGTGTAGTTACTTTTACATGAACGGCATTTGAAATACCCTGTATTGTTTCATTGTTCTCTGAGCATATAAAAACTTCGCCGGTCGATGAACTTCAGACAACAACAATGTAAGAGATTATCTTTAGCACTCTGTTTTCAATATTTGTGCCACAACAATTATTTTTTAACAACATTCTACCTGTTAAAGTAATCGTTTTAAAGCCTTGTAAAGGTAGGTTTCATATACAGTTAATATATTTGATGTCAAATAATGGCGCATATTCGTATCTTTGGACTCGTAGATCCTTCCAAATGTGTTGTGATAGAAACAGCATTAAACAACTCGCAAATTTCATTATGCGTTATGTTCTTGAGCATTAATTAGTGATCTGATTGAGGGCATACACGCTACGTTTCACGTCATTTTTAAGTACAATATATAGACAATATAGAAGCGTTTGTTACCAAAACTCGCTGGAAAGACATTTAACTGGGACTAACAGAGAGAAATGACATACGTTATTGTTCGTTACATGATTCACCTGCTAAAACATGTGTGTGTCTCTCTCTCTTTCCGTCACGAGAGATCATAGTTGAGACATGTCGCTCTCTAGTTCTGTCACATGACACTATAGAGGAGGCATATTGTCTCTTCTCCCGACATGCGTTTCTCTTACTGAGACATGCACTCTCTACTTCCGTCACGTGACACTGTTTTTGATATGGCTTCTTCTCCTTCCGTCACGTGACATTATAGTGGAAATATGTCGCTCTCCCTTTCCGTCAGGTGACATTGTAGTTGAGACATGTGGCTCTCCTTCCGTCGCGTGACACTACAGTTGAGATATATCGCTCTCCTTCCGTCACTTGACATTACAGTTGAGATATGTGGCTCCCCTTCCGTCACGTGACACTACAGCTGAGATATGTCGCTCTCCTTCCGTCGCGTGACACTACAGTTGAGATATGTCGCTCTCCTGTCGTCACGTGACACTACAGCTGAGATGTGTTGCTCTCCTTCCGTCGCGTGACATTACAGTTGAGACACGTGGCTCTCCTTCAGCCACGTGGCATTACAGTTTCAGAGACATGTTGCTCTCCTTCCGTCACGTGACATTACAGTTGAGATATGTCGCTTCGTTTCGTCACGTGACATTATAGTTGAGAATTGTGCTCTCTTTTCCCGTCACGTGGCAGTCCAGTTGAGACATATTAATCTCTACAGCTGCCACGTGATATAGTAGTATTGCCCTCAACACACGGTATACGGCACGTCGCCCGGAACCTTCTACATACTGTCAACTACTTCTATAACTTTTCGCAATAACACAAACAGACTGGCCACTTACATGCAAACATACTGCTGTTTCGTCGTACACTTTGCCGTTGCACCTTGCCTAATTTCGAATTCATTCTCCTACGTTCATGCATAGGAAAATCTCCACATTGCCCACTCACTTCATGTCGGATATCATATCTGGACTTTTTAGACGATAGTTAATATTTACCCGCTTTATTTAAAAAAAATAAGAAGCCCATTTCTCTCATTGCTTGTCTGTACCTGGCAATTAAGTTAAACTGCTGGATTCTATTGTATATACAAATTGTATGTAACCTACCCAAACGACGACAATGGTTTGTTGTGCAGTAGTCCCTCTGTGTGTCGAGGTTGAATACATGTTCGGCGTTTCATGCATGTGAATAAGTAAGGCTGGGTAGAGTTGAGGTGAAATGATTTTTACGTTGCAACGGCAATATTTCAGCCATAACGCAACGTGATGCGCAAGGTGCACATCGAGCCAAAATACAGTTCATTAAAGGGATCGATAGAACAGGAAAGTGAAAGCAACATATTCCTATTTTAGTCGCCTTGTACGACAAGCACTGGGTTACTGAGGCCCTTTTCTATCTACGTGACACCACGTCACTCCCCGAAAGCCCCACGGTGTAAGGCTGCTTAGAGGAATTTTAAAATCTTGTTGGTAGAAATAAGAGTAACTGTCTGAAACTTAGGAATACATTTGAATTGAGATAACAGTGAAGCATTTAGGCTTCTCTTGTAGATTGCTGTTAAAATATTTGCTTTATTTAAAACATTTAAAAATGTTAACACGTCGATGAGACAAAAGAGCGTATTAAACTGTGGAACCGAAAATTCAATGGAGAAAATTTGCATAAAGTATGGAATAAGTTTGAAATAAGTCCTAGTACGATTACAATCTGCTATAAATCCATATATTCGTGTTTAATCGTGGAAAACTCCATCCCTTCCCGCGCACAAAACGGTCCATTAAATGTCCAAATGTTAGCGTTAGAACGTTAGCTTTCGTTTTCTACAACGGGCCCAAGATTGGCCAAAAACTACTCAGGCGGCAGGTTAAACAAATTTAGTAAATCCCTTTTAGGCTTTTGTTGAGGACACAAGGACTAGAAACAGAAACCTATTAACTATCAACACTAAAACCACTTGCCGATAACTTTAGAAATGCAAGAACTCAAACAAACAAAAAACATACTGACCCTTTGTCTAGCTTCACTCAGGAAGTCGTGAACAAGCCATCGGAAAGATTCCCACATGTGTTTATCTTTATCAGCGAGCATAAAAGAAGTTTCTAGATTCATCTTGGATTCTGTAACATGTCTTCTTTATCGCATATTCTTTCAACAAGGGGATGATTCACTTTAGTTTCAGTGAAATGTCCAGTTTGCAAACCCGGACTTCGAGCTTTGGAATTTCATGGGGAATACCCGACACCCAGATTACATTGCGTAAGAAATGTCCTTTAAGCCGATTTCAGGTCATCGTTTTTTCAGTTTTGAAATTTGTGTTGCCTTACAACCAAGTCATGTTATTATTTCAACCACGGAACGTTTGCTAGTTTCCCATGTACAGTGTAGGAGATGTGAGGGATTGGTCGTCAGTACATGGTGGTTTTAGATCGATTCACATTTTATATTTGGGCTATTAAAGAATATTTTAATTCCAACAAGTGTGGATACTGTTGCATCCTTACAAAATACTGTTTGAGGGAGCGCGTTCAATGTAAGATATCGCGCGTATGTTTTGCTCGAAAATTGTATTATAGATGGAAACTGAACTTTCTGATCTACAAACCTTGGCTTTGGATCAGAAGATCTTACGATTCCAACAGACTTTCAATGGATCTTACAATTCTAATAGATATCCTGTGTATCTTACAATTCTAATAGACATCCAGTAGATCTTACAATTCTAATAGACATCCAGTAGATCTTACAATTCTAATAGACATCCTGTAGATCTTACAATTTTCTATAGACATCTTGTAGATCTTACAATTCCACCAGATATTCTGTAGATCTTACAGTTCTAACAGAAATCCAATAGATCTTACAATTCTAATAGACATCCAGTAGATCTAACAATTCTATAGACATCCATTAGATCTTATAATTCTAATAGACATCCTTTAGATCTTACAGCTCTAATAGACATCCTGTAGATCTTGCTATGCTAATAGACATGCTGGAGATCTTACTATTCTAATAGACATTCAGTAGATCTTACAGTTCTAATAGACATCCCGTAAATCTTACAATGCTATAGATATCCAGTAGATCTTGAAGTTCTAATGGACAGTCTGTATATCTTACAATTATAATAGACATTCAGTAGATCTTACATTTCTAAAACACATACTGTAGATCTTACAATTATAACAGACATTCAGTAGATCTTACATTTCTAAAAGACATACTGTAGATCTCACTATTCTAATAGACATTCAGTAGATATTATTATTATATAGATATCCAGTAGCTCTTACAATTCTAACAGACATCCAGTAGATATTACAAGTTTAATAGACATCCTGTAGATCTTACTATTCTAATAGACATTCAGTTGATGTTATTATTCTATTTGACAACCAATAGATGTTACTATTTAAATCGGCAAACATTGGCTTTGCATCTTAAGATCTCAATTAGTATTCTGATCGGCATGCAGTTGATGTTATTATTATAGTCCACAAACATTCTTTGTGTCAGTAACGCTTACTATAGTCATGAACTAAATCGGTTGTCCTGAGATTTCATTCTAATATTAGCATGGATGAGCTAGCTAGTTGACTTCCTCTTTAAACGTCACCTGGCTTTCAGTTCGAATGCGCGATGCGGGTATCAAGTGTTTGCTAAAATAAACGTTGTCACGGTTACGACTTATGTTGAAATATAACTACTGGAGTATCCTAAAGAAAAACTTGTTTCTGTTAGTGAATTTAAATGACATGCGTTTTAAAAGTCAAGTCAAGGTCGCGCTGGATCTGTACACGCCCTGTAACGCAATAGGTTGACATCATTTCATGCCAACCGGAACTGATATGCTTCCATCTGAAATGCAAATACAGAGCTAGGTACGGTCCTCAAAATGACCTATTATATGTCGTATCATTTATGATCGCTGGCAAAGATACATTTGGCATTGACAGATAATGTAAACGTTAACATTACCGCCCAGTTTACGTAACGGAAGTTTTGTTCCTGTCGCCCACGGTTTATCTGGTGTCTGTCATTTACACACTTGGCGGGTACATACACAAATGCACCTAAGTGTTTGTCCACCCCGTGTAATATAGCCCTTGGAATTTCCTGTAACTGACGAAGCAGAATGCGAGCGATTTGGTAGATACAAAACCTGGAATGGGTGGATTTCCATTCCGCGCCAAAACATAAAAACAAACAAAACACACAAAAAACACGCCTCGGAAAATTGTGAGCAGCGTCTTACGAAATCATGAAATAAATAAAAACGAAATAAGATTTTTGAGTTACAAGGGTTCCCGAATCAAGCATATTAAGTAGTGTCGTTGCTGAAGTGTGAACTATCAGATTACAAAAAAACCATGAGGATTATTCACCAACTGCAGAGCTGATGTGGATGTGGAACGGAAGGTGGAAAGAACGAATCTTTAAATGGGATTGAGGTGGTAAAATCTGTGTCGATGAAGAAGACTGATATCATGGTCATGCAGTGCACCATATAAACACCTCGTGCAGCAAGATTTACTATTATTATAAGATAACGTGCCCCTTCTGGCGGGATTTGAAACGGGAATTGTCGTTAGCAGATGCATTACGCTCTTGACATTTTCTACCTATCCTTTCAGCGTACAAAAGAATAATTTGCCTTGAAATCCTAGACATACAGATGAATAATTGTCATGAATTGGCTGATATTCGGCAAGCTTCACTGGAATTCTTTAGTGTGCATCATTATATTAGTGAACCGGGGCGGCTATAATTAGCGAAGTGAGCCCCAGGGTTGGTAAAAGTGTGATGAATTACGCTTAACGTGTTTATTCGTTGACACTCGACAATCATTTCTCAATTGTATGCAAAAACGATTTCATCAGATTGTAAATGTTATCATTCGGGCGTTACTGAAGTAGTTTATGAATGACAGGATTATCAAGATCACTTAGATTTGCTCTGATCGACATCGGAAAATTGTCGCGACGTTTACGCAACCAAGATTGGATATAGTGAGCGTATTGTATACCATATCCTGCTGCAAAATATTGTTATCAATGCGAACATGTTAAAGAAGGGAAGACAAAACATAGATAAACGTTCCTTGTTTCAGGTTGGCAGACAGATGGCATAAATTATATTATCGGATGTCCGGCTATCGGATATTGTCGGGTGTTCCGAGGTGTGGAGAGCGTTTGGTCACGATCCGAATGTTGTCGAACGAAAAAGGTCGTGGTGTATCTTGAATGACAACTGCGGCTCGTTTGAAATAGACATTAATACGTGTCAAAGGCTACGATAAGCGAAGTACGCCGAGGAATGCAACTCATGCAAAGCATGCGGCGGATACGATTATCTATAAACGATCTCTGTATTGACAAACACAATGATATTGCAGTACTATCTGGCGAGTTTTCAACAGATGACCGCTCTGCCGGCCTGACAGATAGGATAAAACACACACAATGAGATTCGATGACCACGGCATATTTGTGGTCCTAATTCGCTCTGCGGGGAGCGGCAAAGTCTACAGATCAAGAGCTCTTTCAAGGATTGGTCACCACAGACAGACTTCTGTTGCAATTCGCGGTCACAAGAAAATAGGTGCAAATTTGTTTCAACATTCCTGTCTTGCTCACATTGAAATTGAATTCCAGCATATTTTCATTACGTTTTTTGTTAACTTCAACTTTTTAAGGATGGGTCCGTAAATTAATTTTTTCCTGAAAGTTTATAAGGAAGGGGTGAACTTTCTGGATCATTCATATAAAAAAAGTAATGTCAACAACTTCTCTCTATATTTTGGGATAAATGTCAGGGTTTTGAAGGATTAATGATGAATTTGGAAGCGTTTTATCTGTATACCAAAACACTGGAGCTTGTCTGGTCTCCGGTGGGGCGAGGCTTATAATATCAAAATCAAATAATCAAAAAGATTCTTCTCTCTTTTTTTTAAATCAACCACTTTTTATATCGGTATTGGTGATAACTTGGTAATGCAGTATGTGTAATAAATAATCACTAATTATAACAGAGAACGATAACAGAAATTAATTGAATAACATGATTAGGTTACAAAGCCTTATTATCAAATATTTAAATATGAAGCCATATAGAAACCTTTAGTACTATGTGACCTTGCGGACACATATTTGGCATTTTTAAGATAAATAAGAATGAGTGAGAAAAATGAGGTTCACTTGTGCTCATTATTATTTCTTTATTTAAGGGTGAGTACCGGAGAATTTACTTCCTTCTGTTATATCAGATAAACATACTTACAGATTTGAAACTGTTCCATAGTAATTAATGTAATGCATGCTTCCTCTTCAGTGCAGACTATGGAAAGCGATGCATTTAGAGAGCGACCAGTTGATTTTTAGGGGGAGGGGGTAGCTGTAAAATTTTGAAAATAAACAGTTCCTTCCATTTCTCTCCTTTCACAAAATGCTGCCCTCCTCCGTTTAACTACACTAAATAGCAAACTAATTATATATAAATAGTTTGTCGGCAATTACCTAAGAAATAGAAATAGGTTGTCTGACCCTATGAGAAATAACGCTGCCGATTACATGCACTTGATTACCTCACCCTATGAGAAATAACGCTGCCGATTACAT
>JAUELE010264784.1:0-10222 GCA_031471655.1 Diodora aspera | reverse complement strand
ATGTACTGAAACATGTAGCATTTGCATGCGTTCATGATAATCACATCATTTGGGGTTTGAATGGGTGTCTCTGAGCCAGTGTGAATAAATCAGTCCCGACATAATTGTGATTAAACCGAGCTATGGTGCCAGTGTCCTGTACAGTGACAGCGGAATGGAATTATACAGTTTGAACCGGTTTCTCTTTGTATGAGACTGTTATATGGTACAATTATAACCAGCTATATGACAGTTTCTGATCAGGGGTAGCACCAGCCACCCGTTAGGGAACCTTACGTAGTACCCCTGTCGGGGGAAAAATATAACAATTCATCGGAAACAATTTTGGAGAAAATGTGTGTATTTTACTGTATTTGTTGTTTAAATTTAAGTATTTATAGTGGATTTCAGACCCTGTCCGGGATCTCGGGTCCCCTGTCGGGAAATTACTGGTGCCACCCCATTTCAGATCATAGTGCATTTCTGATACTTTTTCATTTTCGTGAATTTTCATGTCCTCAAAGTGTATCGTTTTTCCATCTTATTAAATATTCAGAATTAGTGCTGTACAATTCATCTGTTTATTGTTACATTCTCTTTCAACATTTGTTCTTGCAAACATGTGCTATAATCTCTGAAAGGGGAAGTGTGATACCAAGCAATTAGATGGCTCAGGTGAACCAAAAATATTTTATTGAGAAATCCTGTATTGTTTAGGAAAGGGGATAAAAATATGCAATGTTTTTAGGTTCTCTCTCAAATGTGTTTTTGCTTAAAATGCTGCTTCAATGTCTTAGGCCACCTTTAGTCGTCAAGACCAGTTTGGTTTCTGTGAAACTATCCATTCTTTTATCTAGAAAGATTAAACTATTTTAAAAACCTGCAAGACCATTTTCAGGAATTTTTTAATGGTCTGATCTAACCGAAGACATTTGATTGGCAGTTCTGAGTTTTGGAACATCGATCTTGTTTTCCACTTTTCTTTGGGGCTGGAGGGAGGGCGGTATAAAAATGAATAATGCATCGAGGCATTGTGAAGGGTCTTCCCTGAAGACTAACACAGGCCTAGCAATGTACATGCAATAGTATCCATTTACAAGGCAGTCAAAATATGCTGAAGGAAAAAGAATCATTTTCAAGGGAACATGATCATTTATAACTGGTCTTTCTTCTTCCGTTCTGAGCAATTTTCTATAGTGTCTTGTTATTTCTAGAAGTAAGAAATGTTACTGGAAAGATTAAGATCTGTAAGAGTGCATTTATTTGAAATCCAATAATAACTCTATCCTGCCCTGTGATTAAAATACATTGTATATTTGTTGTAAATAAGATACTTTGTATTATTTCTCATGAAGTGAAAATGTGAATATGTAATGTCTTGTACATTAACATAGAAAGGGAAGTAAGAGATCAGTTCAAAAGTATTTGTGTAATGAACTAAACCAGACTTGACTCAAAGCTACGATTCCATTAATGATGTTGTGGCTTGAGCGATTCCATTAATGTGGTTGTGGCTTGAGCGATTCCATTAATGTGGTTGTGGCTTGAGCGATTCCATAATGTGGTTGTGGCTTGAGCGATTCCATTACTGTGGCTGTGGATGTAGTGATTCCATTAATGTGGCGTTGGCTCGAGTGATTTCATTACTGCGGCTGTGGCTTGAGTGATTTCATTACTGCGGCTGTGGCTTGAGTGATTTCATTACTGCGGCTGTGGCTCGAGTGATTTCATTACTGCGGCTTTGGCTTGAGCGATTTCATTACTGCGGCTGTGGCTTGAGTGATTTCATTACTGCGGCTGTGACTTGAGGGTTTCCAATAATGTGGCTGTGGCTTGAAATGTTTTCATAACTATTTATAGTCAAGTGGACCAGAGCTACAGCCACATGAATGAAATCCTAGCTTGACCCAGCTTCATAAATTGCAGTTTTGGAATTGTTGATCCTTTATCTTCCTCTTTGGAATTTATTTGCTATGTTAACAACAAAACAACCCTCAAATTAATATGAAACCTGTGAAATGGATTGAGATTGCACCATTTTGCATGTTAATTTTCAAAATTTTCAGACACCTTTAGAAACTGATATCTTTCATGAACATTGTTGTGCACCTCCCCCTCCCCTTTTACTCAAATCCTTGATCTGCCCCGGTCCAATAAGAGTGGCTTTTTCTATTGATAACAACATTAAAACTTTTTTAAAAAGCATAGTGCATTAGCCGTTGCATGGTAAAATTATAGCCGATGGAATTATTTAGATTCTGCAATAAAACTGAAGCTGAAAAGGTCAATATTAATTTCTCTAATTTTGAAGAATTACAATTTTAATCCAATGCAAAACTTTTGAACTGTCTCAAAGTGCACGTGTTTCATGTTATCTGCCGGTATGATGGCATTTAGTCTTTTTCATTAGTATGCAAGTGCTCCATGTATCCGTCTGTATGTTTCTCTGTCTGTATGCCAAATTATGCTGTGCTAAAAGTACCAATATGGATGTATTAGATTGTTTTAAATCTTTACCATCGTTAAGTTGTTTAAAGAAGTATGAATCTGCACATTGTAAGTAATAAACTTTAATGATATGAGCTGATTGTCTTCATATTTTAATTTAATTTACAGCTAAGATTAGCTTCTACCCTATGTAGGGCCGAGACCCCAGGGCAGGAGGCTAAGCGAATTGATTCTCTTTGTCGTTCTGCAGCATTGTGCCCCCCCCCCCTCCCCCCAGGGGAGTAGGTATAGCTCCTCTCTGGCACAACCCCTAGCTCTATGGGAAAGCTCAGTACTTAGCTTGTTGGCCAAGTAATGTATCAAACTTCGAAGTTGTGAGTTTGCATTCTGCACTAGCACTTGTTACCTTGTCAGCCAAGTAATGTGTCCGAATTGAAATTGTGAGTTTGAATTCTGCGCTGGTACTTACCAAGTAATGTGTCAAACTTCCCAGAACAGTTTGAATTACACACTGGTACTTAGCCTGTCGGCCAAGTAATGTGTTAAACTTCGAAGTCGTGAGTTCGAAGTCTGCACTGGTACCGGTACCTATTTTGTAAGCCGAAGATGGATCCCTGCCATCAAGCAAGGTGACTCTTTGTCTGAAAGATTACGGTACTAAAAGCGATGTTAAGTCCCAAACTGTTGCAATATGGGACATACCAATTATCATTATTATTGGAAGATCCATGAAGTATTGGGATATACCAATTATCATCATCATCATCATCATTTTTATTTTCTGCACAAATTCTAATTAGTTTGTATTGCTAGGTATGGAAAAGACAAGACACCTGACCATTATGTTTTTCAAACTTAATCACAGTTATAAACCCTATAAGCTTGTATGGTGGCTTGCGTGTGTGGCTTAGGTCCATAGACTCAAAATCAATACGGAAAAAATAAATCAAATCTGGAAATCAAGTTATTGGAGCATGCTTGATGATAAAGAGTAAAGCTTTATAAAAGATACACAATGCTGCTATCGATTTCTTTTGACCTTATCACAGTTAGACAAAACAATGTTAGCTGTCAAGAAAAAACATCAGATGTCCTCTGTACACTTTTCTAATACATGTATACTACTCAAAAGAAGTTTAGGGTCAAACATTGTGATAACACTATTTTATTCACAAGAAGCAGCGCATCCAAAATCCACATGATAACATGTTGGCACACATGTCACATACCAATGTGTGCATGTTTGAAGTGACAATCATGAACAACATGGGCAAATGTTGCATGTGCCGATTCATCTCGAATTTCAGATTTTGAGGAACATTTCCCATGAAGCAAATTTTCATAAAATTCAATAAACTTCAACATTATATTTTCACCCGACCTTTAAGGTAACTGGTACATTTTCATTGGTAACAATATTACATGAAAACATGCTTTCTAAAAATATCCTCATATAGCAGCAAATCTCAATAATATCAGTTATTGATGTTTATATTAGGTATGACCCTCCACTATTTTTGAGTAGTACCGGTATACATATCTGGGTGACGTGCAAGATCTGTGCATGTTCAAGTCAATTAATTTTTCTTAACTTATGACTTGGATTTAAAAATGCAGAATATCTTCGAAATTCCAGTACTCTGTAAATAACATTTATAAACAATAAAACCTCAACAAATAATCTTCTGGATGAGTTGCTAAAATTTTGGGTATCCTAATTAATAAAAATATAATTTTTGAAAATCCTTAAAATAGACACACTCTTAACCATGCAGACCAAAATCCAAAATGATAGTTTAGGTTTAAACAGAAAAGTGTCCATGAGTGTGTGGGGATTTTAACTAGGGTAAAACATCTAAAATTTCAAAGTGAAAAAAATAATTACTTTTTGACATGTTCGAATTTTGGGAAATTAGTACTCTTCGATAAAATTAGAATTCTGTTTTCAGATTTTCTAAAAATTTGAATGTTTAGTACTAAAATAAATTGATTATCTCAACAGAGATAGTACCTTTAAAATTTTAGAAGTTTGAAATTTTGAAAGTTTTACTGTACTAATTAGAAATCTTGATAACGGGTAAGCAAGTTCTTATACATTACACAAAGTGGCTTTCTTCTGTATGAATAGATGAATGACAATTTTAATCTGTATGAAAATGAGTATTGAGAGGCTGGGCTGATCCTTAAAACTGACTCCTAACCAGACCTGGAAATGATGCTGTCATTTATTTTCACGAACGAGTTCAGCTGATGTTCTCCGTTGCATGGAAAATCTTTTAGTCCTATGCCACATGGTCTGATTAGCCCCATTGTTTTCAGGGTGAGTAATTTGGGGTTTTATGTGGTTTTCGGCAATCTTTCAGCCACATCACCCCAGTCTTGCCAACATAAAAAAAAGAGGTGCCCGGTGCGGTACGCGAACCACAACCGCCAAGGTTGGCAGATTGCGGGGCCGATGCGCAATTCCGCGGACTCTATTGTTTTCAGAGGTCTGTATTTCAGATAATCAACCCATGGGCTGGCACGAGTTCCTCATGGTATATGTGAAATCCTCAAAAAAGTGACCAAGTTTTTGGCAGGTTGATACATAACCTTTTTGCTTTTGTTCTCAAAGGGGTTGTCATTTCAACCATCATGCATCATATGTGCAAGGTACATACCCTTGGGAAGAAACAGATTACAAAGAGAACAACGAGGCAATGAGAAGAATTGGATTCAGTTGAATTATTGATGTTTTATATTGCACAGGCATTCTTTCAGCCATAACACATGATGTGCAAGGTTCACACGAGGAAGAAGACATCTCAAAAAGAGATCACAAGAAAGAACAGTGAGAGCAATTTAAATATCACCATTCAAATCGCCTTGTACGACAAGCATTGTGTTAGGGGGGGCCAATTCTTCCCGAACAACATGATGTCACTCTCCAAATTAGCCAGGTTGTCAATTCAGTGGCGTCTCGAGCCATTTACACGCCTTAGGCAAGATTAGGACTTGGTGCCCCGAGAGGGAAAAAAAAGGAAACTTTCTTTTGCAAAGGCACCCGACACTTTGTCCCCTTGGCAACCGGTTATGTCGCCTAGGAGACCAACCCTGATTGTCATGTGTCATGGTCTGCACAAGTGACTGATGAACTTTACAAATTTAGAACCACACGCATCATTCCCGTGAGTTGTTCGAGCATGTCAAAACAGAGGAGCTTCCATATCAACCCATGCATGCATATGTGATCTTTAGACCCACAGCAACTTATTCAAGTTTTCGTCAGCATGACTAAGAAACATAGATAAGATTATAAACAAGATAGTGAGAAAATTGCCTTCTTAACTGATAGCTAGTAACAGGAAGGGATGTAACGCTTGTGATATCAACTCCCATATGATGACAAACCCTGGGGGTTGTGATTGTACCTGATAGTGGTATCTTATCTTGGTCTTGAGATAGAGTTATCTCCCCTTGTGGCCCGCTGCAAGTTAATGTGCCTAAGTTTTAAACTATTTGATAACAAAATGAAACATTAAGTGTGGATAGACAGTTTGATCTATTGAAAATGTTTTAATATGTTATCAAAATACATTAATATTTCTTTGAAAACACTACAAACTACATTATAAGATATTAAAGTTCCAACTTGTTTTCATGAAATTACTGTAATATTTTCTCTCAGAATTATCTAGCCTTGATTAAGGTCTCTTTAATGATGCTAAACTACCACTCTTAGGTCTCAACTTAGAGATGGTGGAATTAGTGCACTCAGTGTCTTGTCATTTACAATAGTATGTTAGTTCCGGTCCATTTCAGGAACAAGCTGGACACACCTAAAATACATCCTCGATTGTACCTTCTTGAATAGGGGCAAAGGTTGCAGTTTAGTTGTTGTTGTAAATTGTTAGCTTTGATAGTTGTGGGTTTGAATCCTGTTTAAATGAATAAAGCTCAAACCCTTTATATAAATACCTGCTACACACAAGCAAAGTTTGAGGAGCAACATCTCCAACCCATCCCCAATCCAGATGGTCCTATAGATCCTGGTCTTGCAACAGACGACTTACACAGACAGACAGACAGACTGATTATTTCAGGTACGAGTAAGACATTGTTGCCCGACAACAGGGCTAGCAACTTCAAAAAGTTACCTGTCTTGCTCAAGCATCACCTGTCCCCAAATGTTTTTATTTTTGTGCACTATCGTAAATGTAACTGGCAGGATTTCCCAGTTCATCACGGGCTAGGAGGTATTTCCAAAGATGGAACTGATACATTTCAACAAGGATGTAAACATACAGGTGTCATTTATTGTCAACAAGGATATACACGAGTGTCATTTGTTGTACTCAAGGAGTAAAGAATTAAATGATAGGACATTCTCTCCCCAGAAGTCCAAAAGGGTAAAATGAAAGTACAAAGTTCACCTTTTAATGATGTACAGGCTATCAAAAATGAACTGAAATCTACCACAAACAACTAAAACATCACTGATCCAAATATATTTTATTTCCTGAATATATATAAAGTAAAACTTTAAAAATCCCAGAAGGCACTGATATACATACATAAGTATGCCAATAAGCACATAACAAATTCTCTCCTGAACCATGCAGGGTTTAAAAAGTATTTTAACATTAATAACATAGTATTTTAATAAAAATGTTTAACAATTAGTTCAAATTAACAAGATGGTGTGGGGATGAATTATAATTTTGAATTATATGCGACTTATTTATAATACATAAGTGAATGAGTGAGTAGATGAGGGGGGGGGGGGAGGCGGTGCGATATGATCTTCGATGCGATATTCTGGTGATTTGCGTAATCCCAAATAAAATATTAATTCTATTAATATTCTCACAATAATGCAGGGTATTTTATGTTTTGAAATTTGTGATTGGCAGTTTTGCACTCAGAACAAAAATGGTTAGCATTTGGTGCGAATTGATCATCTTTTTATCAGCAATTGTTTAGCATTTAGCGGAAATTGATTAGCAATCAGCTGAATTGACTAGCAAAGTGCGATGCGAACCCGAACAAAAAATACCCTGTAATGTTATAACAATCCACTTTGATTTAACTTTCTATTTCGGGAACCATTACTGTAAACTCTGAATCAGTTGTTACAAACAGTGTGATCCTGGATACAGGATACAGGCAATCTCTTACCTGAGCCACCATGATGAAGAGATTGGCAGTTTATAGACAAGCACCAATTTCAATGAAAAATACATCAAAATTATCTTACAAAAACAAAATTACGAATGTCCATAAAACTCCTTGCTCTGAGGTTTAAAATACTGGTCGGCTTGTGTTTGATGGAAACCAAGTTTCTTTGAATACAAGCATATGCATACTCGGATCCCCTGCCACACTTCCAGTTGTAAGATCAAGGGTGATAACTCTCAAACATACATGTTGATAATTCTGATGTTCAAACTCAACTGAAGGCATTATGGGTATTCATCACTGTGCATCATTTCACCCTGATATTCCTTTATTTTGCCCTGTTCGTAAATTTCAGTTCATTTTTGAAAATCAAAAGCCATAACTCTCTAAAATATTAATCAATAAATCTGATTTTCAAACTTGATAGTTATAAACCACTGTGCAAAATTTGACCCTCCTACTGTCAGATGTTTTTCTCTTGCTTGGCCCTGTTTGTAAATTTATGATACTTTTGGAAGATCAAGAGATGTAACCCTGAACAATATTAGTCAATAATTCTGATTTATGAACTCGCTAAATGCAGTGTAGCTATACACCACTGTGCAAAATTTGGCTCTTCTATCTTCAGAACGTATTTTTTCATATAGCCATGTTTGAAAGTGGGAGAGATCGATGGACGGATGGACAGATCCCATCCTATATCCCCATCCTATTTGTGGCGGGTATAAGAATACTGTCATAATAAATGGCACAATTAGTAAATCCCACATGAGGTGATCATAATCATTCCTCAAATGAAACAGTGATGAACCATGCAGACCTTGTAAGAAAATGCTACATTCTGTGAGGATTTTAAGACTGCTTCAATCACTATTTGCCTTACTCATAAACCTGGTTATCCTACAGTAAAATTCAAGCACCATAACATTTTAGCTACTAAACTGACTCTGTTTCATAGAAACAAAACTACACAAACATACCATGTTCTCTTCGCATTATTCAAAGAAAAAATGCAACAAAAATTGACTAGTGATAGTTCATTTATAAAATGTATAAAACTTTTACTGACAAGTTCAAACAAAACAATATAACAATATCAACCATATGAAATATTTAGCAAGTGTAAGGTTTACAGTGAGCAGTATTCATAAATCGGCTTTCCTTTCAGTATTTCTTCACCTTCGCAAAGCTTATTCATCCATGACATTGACAATCAGTCGGGCTCTTCACACTAATTATAAGATGGCAACATAATTCTCAACTGAGTATAGCCTAAGTTGTGGAATTCTTTCAGGATAAATTCCGGAAATTATAGGCATCACAAAAATGTTATGGATAGTGAGGGTAGTCCCCCCACCCTTGACATTGGCAATTTAGTGTCACATAAATACGCCTGCCACCAGGATCGGGTTAAAAGGCAAAATTAGATCTGCTCCACTTGGCATCATTGGCGAATGCTGGAATATACCGTCTTCTATTATCCACTTGGCGTGTAGCACTGGCACAGCAGTGACAGTCACGATGATTGGCTGAACACAAATCCTGACTTCCTCAGTTTTCACCTAATGTGGTCTTCCCTGTTGGATCCGTGATATAAAAATTGATCCTTACTCCAGACATAATTAGGCTCAACACATTATAATCGAGTTGAAATGACGTTTTACGTTGTAAGGGCAATATTTCAGCCATAAAGACAGTTCCTAAAAGGGATCCATAGGAAGGAAAGTGAAAGCAAAAGATCCCCATTTTAGTCTTCTTGTACGACAAGCATTGGGCTACTGAGGCTCTATTCTATCTAAGTGACACCACATCACTCCCCCGAAGCCCGGCGGGTCGAAATAACGTTTTACGTTGCAAGGGCAATATTTCAGCCATAACACATGATGTGCAAGGTGCATATCGAGCGAAAAGACAGATTATAAAAAAGGGATCGATAGAAAGGAAAATGAAAGCAAAAGATCCCATTTTAGTCGCCTTATACGACAATCATTGGGTTACTGAGGCCCTATTCTATCTAAGTGACACAACGTTACTCCCCGAAAACCCCACAGGGTAAAACTTGAAAAGAAGATTCTTACTAACGAAAGTGATTCACAAATATTTTGATAAATTTACAACAAATACAAGGTGCAATCACCAATTTATAGGAAAATATATGGATTTGCAACTAAAATGACAGAATAAAATAGGAAAATATAGGAAATATAGGAGATGACAGGAGCCCTGCAATGAACATGATTCTTTTAGAAAGGTGTCTTGCATCAGATAAGCTTAATTTAATAGTTTAAATGTATGTGTTTCTACCATAGTTTGCATTTTGAAACGTTCATTGAAACAGAGAATAAAGAAGATCTTGAGGACATCTGGAAAGCCTGTAATTGCTAACAACACAGCTATGATTACATTCCAACAACTAGATACTATTTTCTGTTTAAATCAAAATCATAAAACCAAGCCTTTGCACAAAGACTGAAGTGGCTACTGATAAAGTTGCTATCCACCATGACTGAGGTTGCTATCAATTAAGACTGAGTTTGCTATTCACTATAATTGAGGTTGCTATCCACTTTGGCCGAGGTAGCTATGTAACAGTTTATTTGTTCCCCCGGGGATTTGGTTCCTCCAGAACGTGTTTTCC
>JAUELE010264773.1:0-10222 GCA_031471655.1 Diodora aspera | reverse complement strand
GATACATATTCTCACCATAGCAATGTTGACTGAATATGAAAATAGACATCTTTGATGGGTCATTTAGAGTTACAGCATTTGTACAGGACTCAGGTCAAGTGACACATTTCAGGAGGCCTACAGATTTGTATGTACAAGCAAAATATTTTACTAAAGTACTGCTAGAAATAAAAAAAATGTATTTTCGACATAAAATCCCATTATCTAATGGTCACTCTAAAATGTAAAAAAAAAGAAGAAGAAAAATGTATGCATGGCGGGGCATATTGACGACTATGTCTTCTTGTTCAGAGTTGCAATCATTCAACACTTTTGATTTTAAGCTTTAACTTTTACTAAAACTGATATGTTTTTGGTGCAGTCCAACAACTTGTACGGCGTCCATCCGTTCCACACAGTGCTTGAGGACGATCAAGGGAACTCGCATGGAGTCCTGCTGCTGAACAGCAATGCTATGGGTATATATTCCTTTTCTTGAGAGAAAGATGAGAGAATAATGGTATCATTTTCGTCAGTTAAATCTGTATCAGAGAGTAAAGCCATTGGAGGTTAGTGTGTTTTCCATTCAGTGGGATAGATGGCTTGAAAGTTGGCGACGTGGTCCAATTCAAAGCTTCTTTAAAAACAACAACATTTGCAAATACACCACAAAATATGTAAATACCACGATTGATGCACAAAAAGATATAGCATTCAGTTTTATGTATCACTTTTACATTCGTTTGAACATTCATATTTACTAAAAAACACCCCCAGGGGAAAATATTGAATGGAAGTATTCCGAACTTTCCGAAAGAATCTTGAAAATATTCGAATTCGTAAACCTTCGGAAACGTCGCACTTGCAAATGAATGCACTTGCTTGATACTTGAAAAGCATTCGGAAATCGGCGAAACTTTCTTTGGAGAACTTTCAAGAAATGGTTTGCAATGTAGATGGCTATTTGAAAGTAAAACATAAATCCGTTTATCCTAGGGTTTATGTAAGTAATGTTCCGAAATCAGTGCCAGAACATCATGAATGTATAGCAAAACGATTTCTAAACGCCGCATAAAATACAGATCACTCAGGATTATAATACCCTAGTGTATGTTTTAAAAAGTCTCATTTTACTTCTTGCGTCACTTGAATACCCAAAGACATGACCAACAAGATATTTATGGATTATTTCCGTCTTTTTGAGCCATTTCTCACTGTCAATTTCTTGGTTTGGCACACAGAGGTGGTTCTTCAGCCGGCACCAGCGTTAACGTACAGAAGCATCGGTGGTGTACTTGATTTCTTAATCTTCATGGGACCCGCGCCAGAGACGGTCATCCAACAGTATGCCCAGGTCTGTACCCTGTTTAACTGTGTGGCGTAACTAGAATATGACCGGCAGAAAAAGCCCTGGGCACAAATAAATTACGTCGAATCAAATATTAAAGTTTCAGTTAGGATTTTAAAAAACATTTTCAAAGGTTGACACTTTCTCTATTTGTTCTAGGCTCTAGCAAGCCCAGTATTAGCCAGTGATGCCATCACCAGTATTCACTGAATGTGGGTCATTGCTTAGAAAGAGACTTGCGGATATATAATTTACCAGACCCATTCGTAGGAGTTTTCTTAAACGGAGCAACTACCTAATAGTTTTCTGGGTACCTTTTGACTCTAAATCAGTAACAAACACTTCATATGTCTTCAGGCGTGTCTGATACACAAGCCTGAAGACAATGTGAGAATACACACTGAAACGTCGCTAACGCATACACTCAGAAGTCCAACCCATATGAAGTGTTTGTTACTGAATAACAACTCGACTTCTAAATGCCACTCAAGGATATAACTCTGGCTATAAACTCTACCGATATTATCATTAGGTGGTACCCCGTTCGCCGAAGACTCCATCTGCCTTTCTTGTTTGAATTTTGGGTTACCTGTGGCCAAGAGATTGAATTGTTAGCGCGTCAAGCCAATAAGATTTTATGATTTCTTCTCGAATACAGCCCTGCTCATACATCGTGTTATTGCTATGATATTTTAAAGGACTGGTCACAGTCAAACACAATCAGTTACAGCTACGGCAAGCTCAGCTTAAATATGTTTTTTAAAAAAAACTGTTGAGCTAGATCATAAGTACATTTTAGAGTAAGGTGGGAGTTTTAAAGATATTCTCTGGTTTGTTTTCCAATTGATATTAAATTTAACAAAGTAATAAATCTTAAATAGAATTTGTTCATATATCCTTTGATCTTGTAAAGCTGGGCTCTCCGATACAGATATATTACATACACAGACCTCTCTTTTAAGTGAAGGTGTCCAACGCAGTTATTTGAATAATGATATTTGGAGTAAACTCGGTATGACTTTATCAACATACAGGTCATTGGAAAGCCATACATGCCTCCATACTGGGGGCTAGGATTTCAGCTGTGTAAATATGGCTACAACAGTTTGGAAGCGATGCAAGAAGCAGTTAACAGAACAATTGAAGCTGGAATACCATATGTAAGTGTTAGGTATAAGTATTGTTTTAATTAACATCATTCCTTGTGTTGGTTTGACATAGTCATTTGACTGATATCTGAACGTGGCAACGTTATAGCCCAAAATATATCTTCATTTGTAATCAGGTCCTTATGTTTCTGTTGAGTTTATGTTTGTACTACAAGGGAAATCTTTCGACCAAAATACAAATTGATGGTCAAATTGAATACATAACAGAAATCTGAAATAAGATCGATGTAGAAAGATAGCGACGGATAACCATTTCAGTATTTTTGTTTAACCATGAGTTACAATTTCACTCCCAGTGAACCAGATCAGGTAAAACATCTGGACATGGTCATTAACTGTTCAACGTCTATTTTAAATTAGTACCTTGTCAACGTGATATCAGGTTTAATACAGGCCTGACAAATCTCGCCCATCTCGTGGTTTAGACACTTCTGTAAGCAGAACGTTTGGGTTTCTTACACAGGATATACAGTACGCTGATATTGACCACATGGACGAGAGGAGAGACTTCACCATCGACCCCGTGAACTACAAGAATCTTTCTGAGTACTTCCAGGAACTTCATGAGAGAGGGATGAGAACTATCATCATCCTGGTCAGTCCTTCCTGGTCATTTGTATGCTTGAACATTATACAAACAAAAAGCTGAGACCACCTCGTGCTTTGAACGTCACAGGAATTTAGGAAAATATAGGTCAAGGTGTAACATAAGTCGTAACATTGGGAAGTTGTAACATTAGTTCTTACATCAGTAGGTTGCATGATTAGTTGTCACATTTGTATGGTGTAGCATTAGCTGTGACATCTGTAGATTGTAACATTAGTTGCAGTTTTGTTAGGTTGCAACTTAATAGTAACATCACTACAGCTTGCAACATTTATTGTAACATAGGTGTAAGTATTAGTTGGCTCGTCTGCAGGTGATAATGCATAATCAAAGTGTTCATATTGAAACATAAACTAAGATATCAGAAGATGGCAACCTTAGTCGTAACATAAATAGGTTGTAATGTCAATTGTAACGCAGGGAGGTTGTAACAATAGTACGTTAATGGAAATATCAGTTATGTACGATCTGTAGGCTTGCCCTGGTAAAGTCTTGCTGTATTATGTACATGTCTAAATCGAACAATAAAGATGAAATAAGAGAGTCACCACCTTTATTATGTAAGTTGATTTAGAGAGCTTCAGATTTTTAAATCCTTAATGCTTCAGTTGTTATGACAATAACATACTGTGTTCTGCATGTAAATTACACATTGACAACAGCAGTGCAAAATAGTTCATGATGATACAACAACATTTGTAATTTACAGAATGGATTACAATAAAGAACCGATTGTCTGAACATAAAGGAAATGCAGATGTGTTGTGTTTATTTATCTATGAGTATGGGTTTTTTTCTCAGGACCCAGCAATTGTAAGTAACTACAGTAACTACGAACCATACGACCTGGGACTTCAGAAGGATGTCTTTGTTAAGTGGCCAGCCGGGCAGAATCCAGACTTTAAAGAATACAACAATGACAATATGCTAGGATGGGTGAGTGTACTATGTCTCTTAATCTTAAGTAAACTCGAAATTCTTTTCGTTGAGTGAATGCTTAAGTTATTATTTTGTTGTCGATAAGCTGATTGCAGACACAGATGTTAACGGATTGTTTCCAGCTTTGTAATGGAGTGCCAGACAGAGGCGACGTTTTCGTTAAAAATATTGAAATCTAATGTTATTCCGAATTTGTACACCAACTAACGTTATTTTACTGGAAACCGTTTCAGTTCAACAACTATTGGCCGCAATTTATTTATTGAAATACAACGTAGTGCCTTATTTAAAGACAGTACATTCGTACGATAGTGACATTGTAGTCTGTCTTGAGCTTTATGGATTCAATACCATCTCCGATCCAATGGTCAGCTGACGTCCGTGCATCCGAGGCGCACATAAAACGGCGACTTACATTTGGTCTACCGTTTTAGGGTTAGGGTTACCTAAAGTGGGCGCCGTCATCGGTCGAATCCATGCATCCTAGCAATATTTTGTATCATGACTGCAAATAGCAAAGGCTCACAAAACTCCATATCATTTACAGTAGTCACGTTTTGAAGTTTACAGTGTCTTTTTAGGTTTGAAAACTCGTACATAGATTGGGTGTTCCCGTGTATGCCTTGTAATTTACTCTAGCTGGGAGTCCATTGGTTAGAGAATGTTATGTTGTGTGTGACAGGTGTGGCCGCGAGGTAAGGCTGTCTTCCCGGATTTTCTCCTGAATGCGACGCATGACTACTGGCAGGAGCTCATCGTTGAACACCACAGCAAGCTTGGGTTTGATGGGCTTTGGATTGTGAGTTGAGCATGTAATTTGATCATGTCAAAGATTTGAAAGGGATAGGTGTTATCGAAGCACATTGACTCGATTGCCTTTGTGTTAATCTTTTTTCACAAATAGGTCCAGATGCATATTGCCAGGCCATAACAGAATTAAAACTTTTATTTTTATCGTGTATATGTTTGAGACAATATTGTTAAAAAGTGAACAAGGTCCCAGTGGAAGCATTTTTGTGGTAAATTCTACTACAAGAAACATAAGTTGCCGATCTCTTCCATCTGCCAACACGTCAACACATATCTGGAAAACTGCTCCCAAAGCCTTTAAACCGAAATAAATGGTTTCAGGTGCCATCTTTGAAGTTGTTTTTTTTATTGCAGGCGCAGGTAAGATATACGCCTGGCTGTAAACTGACACCATTAAATGACTTTATGACAAAACCATGAGACAATAACCAAAAGACCAACAAGAAGATTTTGATACATGACAGCTTTTCGAATTCTTTTGAAAACTATTGTATGAATTACGGTTTGTTTTAGGACATGAACGAACCGGCCAACTTTGGTACAAATGAAGATCTTGATTATCCAACGTTAAGATGTCCTGTGAGCAAGTGGGACGACCCTCCATATAAACCAAGTACGTCAGTCATAGACTACTATATTTATGCATATACACCTCTAGCCTCGTTTTCGTTGTCATGTCAAAGGTTATACATAAGAGGTCTCTCTAAAGTATTTATTCATGAGGCTATAGGCGCATACGCATAAATAATAAAGAGTGGTCTCTTGTCTACAGAAAACATTTCATAAAATATATTTCTGAGCGGGTATTTAGATTTAAACATCCCTTTTCTTACATACACACCCACATATTACATCAAATGTGCTCAGTGGTGCTGGTCTTTCCATCAAGCTAATGTTCTTTCTCAGAATGTCCATGAGAACCTAGCATGCCATCGGCTATCCATCAAAACATGCTGTGGTATGAGTTCTTAACATTAAAGCGCAGTGATTAGCAGGTCAACCCAGTAGGCTAATCTGCCAGACGTTGCGATTGTGTGTTCGACCCCTGACACCGACGTGATGTAGGTGTCACCGTTGTGCCTAAAACATTGAGTTAACCAGTGAAACTAACTCCCAAGTATTGAGCTATTGAACCATCATTTGCTGTTGTAAAACAGCGCAGAAGTCCGTTTAACTAAACATAAATCACACTGTTAAGCAGAAAGAATGGATCTGTAGTAAATCAGGGGATATGGTGGAGATACACTAAAAGGAACATGTCTTTTCCAGCCCATTTTCATAAATATCTTTTTGTGTTGCCTTCTGTCTTGACATGCTTTATGCTCATCAAGGATTTCCGATGCAATGTAAAACAGGTGCCATAGGTCGATCCCCGATTTGGGGGGTGGGGGTGCAGGGGTGCGCTCCCCTTGCAGCTACGTTATATAAAAACTGCATGAACTAGGGAACGTTTGCAGTATGTCACCCCACCCCTTTCTCCAACACACGCACACCTTTTTCAAATTTCTGGATTCGCCTACATGTATGTAGGCTGGTCACACAGACAAAGCTCTTATTTTAACAATAGGGCTCGTGAATTATTGTGAAATCCTACATTTACAAGAGCATTATATTCAATAGGAAGACTTGAATATTTTGAATAACCCCAATAAAATGTTTCTATAGCAAAACTTTGAACAGCATTGTTAAACACAGATTAAAAGACTCAAACTGTTTGCAGAGTCAGTGCTTGGAGAGCGACTTTCTGAGAAGACGTTGTGTATGGTTGGACTGCAGAACAACGGACAGTACAGACATTATGATGTACACTCTCTATATGGATGGAGTCAGACCCAGCCAACGCTCAGGTACAAGATTTAAGCATTATCGCTAGGTGTAGAAACTGCTGGTGACTGATTACTTCAAACCAGTATTCTTATAACGGCACCGCTCCCTGTACCTTTTAACCGCTTACAAACTTGCAACACGCCTATCAATTTTATTCTAAGTATATCTGGTAATATTATCTTCCCTTTATGATCACAATCAGTGTAGTGTATCTGATATCGATTTTAAAATATACTGTTTTTTTCGAGTTTAATTGAAGGAATTATCATAATTTGTATTTTATTTAAGCGCTGGCAAAAAATATTGTTTATCCTGACTTATTTTTATGTTGACGATTGTAAATTCCGCCATATTTAACAAGACCACGCTGAGAAAGTAAAAACTGAAAGTAAGGGTCCAATTACATGAAGCAAGAAATTGTGACTGTTTTACAACTGATTGTAATATTAATGTTCAACCAACCAGTCATAAATTACCAATACTGTCTCAGCAGGAATGCAACCGAAAATCAACAATCATGATTATATTCTTGCAACCTGTGTTCATTTGACGGTTTCTCCTCTATGTCATTGCGTATATATTATTAGTAGTATGATGTACAGTTGAATTACAGGGGTACACCGAACTGGTCGCCACACCGAACTGGTCTTCATAGGTTTAATCTACGTTGAAGAATATAATTCGTGCTACAGTGTTAATACTTATCATTTATTTCTGTTTGTGAATAGGTGTACATTTCGGTATTTGTATTAATAATTATTATTTTCGTCTTTGTTTGTTGTTTTGAGGAATTACATGTCGTCACAGTTTACTGGAACTACGCCCGCTATCGTTCTTAGACAACACACACACAATAACCGCTGGTCGATGTTGTCTGCCTAGTAGGCTAATTTGTGGTGACTTTTATGATGTGGCGACGAGTTTGGTCTAATCTGAATTACAAAGCATCTCGCAGTGAAATCAAACATATCCGTGAGAAAGTATGTAGACTTATTGATGATGTGCAATCTGATATGGTTAGATAACAGACAACTCAAAACAATGCTTGTCTTCTTCAGAGCCCTACGAAATGCCACCAGCAAACGGGGAATCATTGTGACCAGGTCAACCTACCCAAGTAGTGGACAGTACAGTGGACACTGGCTGGGCGATAACACTGCTAGGTGGTCACACATGCATGATTCGGTAATCGGTAAGCAGATCAAATCCATGTCTTTGATTAAAGAAAGAAATTACGGGGAGGTGTTCTTTTAAGGTATCACTGGACCAAATTTATTCTATTAAATCTACTTTATCTTTTCTCTTTGAAGCTACTTCATCTTTTCTCTTTGAATCTACTTCATCTTTTCCCATAAAATATGCACATGCTAGCGCAGTGAATAATGCGTTGATTTTCAGTCTCCAATACTGTGTTCGCGCGCGCACACACACACACACAGTGACTCCGGGTGTCGCACTAGGATTCGCCCTACCTCTGTTCACACACCCGCGCACACTCCCCTCCCCCAGACACTTGTATTCGATGATCAAATAATCTAGAGTAATTACTTCACCTCCAATACAGGTATGTAATGCCGCACTACTTTGGGTGTAAATCATACAATCTACACCAGCTGTGTCTCCACGACTGTGTGTAAACGAAACTACACCTGAAGTAGATGTGTAGTGTGAACGGGTGTCGCTTCAACTTGCTTCATTGATTATTCGCCCTGTCAGAAATCAAAAGTGTCCCAACATTTGTTATTCGTTTTAGTGTACGCCCATTACTAATGAATCTGGAACCATGTGGATATGTAACGGACACATGAAGGTTAAACGTGTTCATTAAAGAGACCCTTATAAGTTGAAATGAGAATGGTGATGCCATCGTTCCATTTAACACTATACTGTAGTGGAATCTATTGTAGATAATACTAAATGTACTTTGCTTTCAGGCATCGTTGAATTCAATATGTTTGGAATACCATATGTAAGTACTTCTCTATCTAATATACTACCACTATGTATACCGTTTCCTTCGTATTACATAAACAGACTGTAACAATAACTTCAATGTACAGAATACAAATCATGTTCATGCTATATTGGAATATGGTCAATTAAAAAGAATTTGTGCCTTTCATTTTGACAGGACTTGACTGGCGCTGCTGATTTAGCCAATTTCACTTTTCATGTACAGCCAACAATTTTCAGCTGTCACTGAATCGCAAGAAATATCTAGCCTTTTCGGTACATAGTACTTATGTTCCATATAAATAATGTCGTAGACAGAATAGGCCTCTGGTGATATGTACCGGTAGACAGATTTAAACTGAACCAGTGGAGTCAAACTTTATGTTTGGCAGACTGGAGCTGACATTTGTGGATTCTTCGGTGACACCACGCCGGAACTGTGTGAGCGCTGGATGCAGCTGGGAGCTTTCTATACATATTCAAGGAATCACAATGCCATTGGGCAAAAGGTAAAATAAATTTGTTATACATACATTCTTCGTCATTCTCAATATATAGTCCTCGGAACACATCAATGCTAGTTGCAGTTCATAAAACCAAGAAGGCGGTCACGGTATTTGAAGCAGCAACGATCAGTTATAAGACACAACAATCAGATATAAAATGTTAAGACTTTCTTTCGATATGTGACCACAGATTCCTGTAAGTAAAAACCCATACTATTGAAGACGGGGGAAGATGATATTGTTTAGCGATTAGCGAAAGTCGTTTAAGTGGATACTTAATGGTAATTATGTCGACGCTTTTAGATTCGGAAAATCTCTTAAGTTTCCGGAGAGTGACTTTCTGAGCTCATCCTCATGTCGTAATTCAAAAATAACATCTCCACTGTATTAACCTCAAATTGATATCGATTGTGTTCTGGTGGCACCTAACACCAGAATCTGTACACAGCTATTCAGGTATATTTTGGTAAGATTCTCCTCCTGACAATGTGGCCCTTGCTCATCATGTCATGTTATGGCTTGAAATTGTGAATTCATGACTTACAAATTGCAACGCGTTTTTGTCTCCACCAGCATAGTTTTCGATTTTGCATGAGAGTGTCTGTTTGATTTCATAATCCTCTTCTTTAGTCCCAGGATCCGGCAGCCTTTGGTCCAGCTATCGCCTACTCTGCTCGCAGGGCCATGAGGATTCGGTACTCACTGCTGCCTCACCTGTACACACTGTTCTACCAGGTGCACTCACAAGGGGGAACTGTACTCAGATCTCTTCTCCATGAGTAAGTTCTCTGACATCGGTATGGCGCCGTTATCAGTGCATTTATATACTAAATGGCAGTGACGGATTAATCTTTGTACTACTTAAGCCGAGGGTCCTTGAAGGAATGGGGATCCGAGAGCAAAATACAAATGGTTTAATTGAGTGTAAACATAAAGATTTTGAATGACATTTCATTACATTTGAATACATGTATGGGTATTTCCATGTGACGGACGTACATTTGGACAATTTTTTTTATATTTCCAGAATAATTCCCAATAAAAATTATTTCTAATACTGGATAACTCAAGATACCAACCTGAA
>JAUELE010264762.1:0-10222 GCA_031471655.1 Diodora aspera | reverse complement strand
TCCTTCATGTTATAGCACCTAGCAAGACAGTTAATTTCACTCACCTGTATGAAGTTCATATTCTGGTGCAGGGTAGCTGTATGCATACGGGTCGTACTGTAAACAAGAAAGAGATTTGTTGGAGATTTCAAATGTTAGGGATGAAAGTATTTAGAGATTAACTTTCCATGCTTTCTCTTATTTTGATAATATTCAGACATAGCAACATAATTTTTCTTAAGCTTACTGTTCTTTTCCTTAAAGTAAGTTCAGACTAACTATCATTATATTATTGTTACACATTAAATATCTGTAACAAAGAATATGTTATCATTAATCAGTTATAAACATAGATAATTAACTTCTCAAATCTGTCAGTTTTCATGAAAAGATAGCTTGTATAAATTTGTTTTCCAACTTCACATTTATAATTTTTTTAAGTATACGAAACTTGACGTTGTGTAGTTGATTACAAACCTTACCACTAGCATGTAATCATATTCATTTGCTAAACACAAAGTCTAAACTTTATCACTGTATAACACATTATAATGACTATTTGACTGTCCTGGTCTTTCTGAATCTCTCACAGATCATACAATGAAAAGAAACCAAATCACATATTATAAAACAGGTGCAACTGCTTTCTTTCGAGAGAAAAAAATCATTGAAATAAAGTAAATGTGCATGACATATTTTAGAAAGTGTAAGTATCATTGAGTAATACCTCTGAACAAAATCAACTTCAAAAACACACTCTTTATAACTTTCTAGTAATAACTAAGCCAGAACTGAATGCACATTCGATATTACCGTACTAAAATATTGTGTTGAATGATTTCACCTATATAGTTTCTCATTTCATTCTGGACGAAACAACATTTAATCTGAGAAGCATCAAACCCTTTTGATAGCTTATACCAAACACCAGGAAAGGAAATTTGAGGAGAAAAATAAATTTTGTGCATAAACCAATTCATAGCATTGGATAGATTCTGAGGAAAGGGGGAAACTGCCAGCAACCAGGACATGCAATGTTGTCTATAGCAGTGTATGTATCTGAAATTAAGACAATTGCAATAAAACAGTTCATATTACCTCCATTTGAAATGCTCTGTTTGTGCATAACTTAAGAAGAATTCATTCAAGGTGACAACAAGTTGGCAAGAGAAGTCAAGAATTTTCAAGAAACTGTGCACAATCTACGTTTTTTCTTAAAATCTAAGCAGATCAAAATCATTCCAGTGCTTCATTGATAAATCATTATACCAAGAAACTCCTGATCAATTCATTGATATACCAAGAAACTCCTGATCAATTCATTGATATACCAAGAAACTCATGATCAATTCATTGATATACCAAGAAACTCATGATCAATTCATTGATTTTAAATTTAAATACCAAGAAACTCATGATCAATTCATTGATTTTAAATTTAAGATTCAAAAATATCGCTTGTCAGACACAACCAGACCTTGAGTTTTATAAATTGAGTAGAAAGTTGTTTATGATTTATTTCCATACTTGTTATAAAGTACTCAAAAGAAGCTAAGAATCAAACCTGACGACACAAGCATAAACTGATACAATCGATTTTGCTGTATGAACGTTTGCTGGAAGATGCCATTGAGGCATATTTTCAGAAAGGGCGTTTTCTTGCAGTATTGTTACCACTAAAAATTTACCAATTACTTCAAAAGTCAGATGAAAATTAAATGCTGAATGTTGTTGAGTTTTAGGAAAATTTGCTTCATGTGAAATATTCTTCAAAATTTGAAATTCATGATGTACTGGCACATGCAGCATTTGCATGTTATTCATAATTGTCACTTTAAGCATGCATACATTGGCATATGACATGTGTGCCAACATGTCATCATGCAGATTCTGGATGCACTGCTTCCTGTAATAAAATATCGCTATCACTATGTTTGACCCTAAACATCTTTTGTATAGTATAGTTCTACCATTATTGAAAATGAAAAGACTTTAAAACATGGCACTGAATAGACCCTGTCTCAATGATGATGAGCAACCGGGTAAGCGAGTGCGTCATCTTGGATTTAATCTGGCTTTCATTACGCTACCGGTAATCTTTCAGCCATATCAACACATCATCATGTCCATTTCTGGGATTGATAACCATGTCAGGCTAAGATAGAACAAACGTGGAGATTATTCGGTCCTTTTCCATGCCAGTGTAACTGAGTTTAGATGATGTTTGTCAATGCAAGGGCTATATTTTAGCCAGAATGCAAGATGATGTGCACCTCTTCTACTTGGCTCCCTTACTAGATAAATGTTTTGAACAGGGGCAGATATATAAAAATTTAACCTGTATAAATTGATTGATATAAAGTCCTTGATTACTTGGAATCTGCTGAAGCGAAGCCTAACAGTAATGCCCTTATTCTCCATGCCCTATAAATTATTCGTTTCCTGAACCACCTTACTTTTAAAGTATCATAAATACCATTGAATTAATTGATTTCACCTATGAAAGTTTTGTAATTTTAATTTTAAACAGGTAACATATTTAGCAAAACATTCATTGAGTAACTTCCATGTCTGAGATTTACTTAACTGCTTCATAAGGCACTCTCAAACCAAGTGAAAAACACTGCAAGAACACTAACTACTTGAGATGCTGCACCATAATCTATCAAATATCACTGCAACCCAATAACTCCAAAATAAAGAAAATCTCTAAGTCACAATCAGTACATTCCAAAAATACAAAGCCTTTCATTCAAAGAATGGAAGAAAATCCCCAAAGCCATAATATTCATAATTATGCCAATAACTGAAGCAAACACTCTGACAAGACAAAATATACATAATTATGATACACGAGTAATTACACACCAGACTGGAACTCAAAAACATGTTAATGTTTATCTACCGTACTTGTGCACAGCAGTTTGATGCCACACACATTTGTGATTATTTCCAAAACATGTTAAGAAATATTTCAAACAATGTCTCCTTAACATCACTAAAGAAAAGAATCTGGGTAAAAGTACTATCCTTTGTGATGCCAAGGCATCAATTAGAAGTAACAATGATAATTATACTGCTGTCAATCTTAACTAAATAACTATGACAATTAACACAGTACTAACTTAGTTATCACACTAGTATACAGTTACCCACATTCCAAAGGATTATTCAGTTGACACTATGACACTATTAGAACCATCTTCAGGCTAAATGCGCAAACAACGTCTCTGTAGAAAAACAAAATAAAACTAAAATATCCAGGTGGAACTATTCAACATGGGTACATAGTAATATTAAACCTTGCTTTATATTCAAAATGTATAAATGCTGATGCTTGCACAACAACAGAATTTCAATATGAACATTGTTGAAATACTAGCATGTGTAATATTTTCATCAAGGTGAAAAAAAGAAAAAGAATAATGCCTCAGGCATTATTTTAACCTGGAAGAAAAAATAGTAAAAATTATCTTTAGAAAAGTTGTTTAATCCTTTGTTTGTAGCTATGCTTAAATATTCTAGTTTTTAGTAGGCTAAAATCAGGCATGCTCATTGACATATAACAAGTACCCTGATCACTTCAAGATAACATTACATAAAAGCAATCTCTTTAAACGTGTTTATACATGTAATTTAAGGGACCAACTATGAAATGAATTTAATTCTTACATTATTTCTGTATGAACAAAGAATAAATTCAGAGTATTTTTACTTCAATCATATTCAAGAGTATTAAAGAATCAATTCAAACAGTATTATATTTTGAAATCCGATAATATACAAACACTCAGTTTGAGCTTTTAGCCTGAAGATTTGAATAACAATTATTGGCATAAGTATGAGAATAATATAGTTTTATAATAAAAAGCTGTGGCCACCCACAACTTACACCACTCTCGATGAAACCCTCGGCATGGGCATCCTGAAATTCCGTTGAAACATATTGTAAATAATAGGCAAATGTTCACTCTCAGTCATGTCAGTCTGATGTAAAACTTACCATAACCATTACAATGTTAATTCCTTCTATGAAGGGGAAGAAAGGGCTCCAGTTAAGGATCCGTGTATATATACAGGTGAAAAACATGCAGGTTATGTTGGAATTATGTGATTCAAAGTTTTACATGTATCATGTGGATGGGGCAAATTACATACTAGATCTAGGGCATAAAATACAGAAATCCTGTAATCATGACAAACAGCTTGCAGCAGTGTACATATGTTCATCGTTATTATTTAAAGTAATGATGAAACCCTGTGTTGTTCAAAGTTGCCTTGGTTAAGTATGTCTAGGAATCTTGAATAAGCTTATGCAATATATATATATAGTCTACTCTGAAATTGGGTGTTTTCACCCCTTGGTCTCTAAACAAGGTCAATATTTAGAGAATGGCATTGCTTTCCTGAAATGAAATCATGACATGAAAATCTAAACGAGGAAAACATCGTTTTCAATGTTTACGACTGGATAAAACTGCTTTTAAGACATGAAATTTTACGCTGTTACATTACATCTATTTTATCTTCAACGTGTAGTCAGTAAATAACAGCTGAAATTCAGTCAGAATCTCGTAAATCGAATCCAGATAGGCTGACATTTTGGCACAGTGAGACAACATATGGGGATTAACTAAGAACATTCTTTATCCATTATTTTAAACTAAAACTCAAATGATGATATCTCATGGAAAACAACAACTTATGTAACGAATTGCACAATTTATGATGGAATAAACCTGATTTATTCATAAATTTAGCTTACATCTGTGTCGACTTCGCTCCACATGTTTCTGGCCAAAATGGTGGATGCCGGCAAGGGGAGTAACTGTGTTGTAGGACAGAACAGCCGCTTGTGACATTTGATGCAAGTGTGAAAAAAAATTTAAGCTTTGGATATTGAAACAAAAGTGATGATATAAAAATGAATATTATTTGAAAATCAACTAATGAACAATTAAAATCTGAAATGTTATTAGTTCTAACACTGAATTATATAACACAACCGTTTTCATGGGACTGAATTAAGTGTTTTCTGAATCTGTGTGCATGCAATGACGCATGGTTATTGATTATGAGTCCGACAAAAGAAACAGGGGAATGGTGTTAGAAGGTACACATGCTGACATATTATTCTCATCATCACTGTGATGTTATTATGTGAGGAATCAGTGATACACCATGCTTATCTCTCTGTCGCTTTTGTATGGGAACATTTTCAGTGGCCAGCATAGGACTGTATATTAAAAATATGTAGCTTGGATTTGTGAAAACAATTTTACAAACAACTTTAAGTCTTTTCATCTTAAATCTCGCACGTTGCACATCATGTTGTCTTGTGGCTGAAATAATGCCTGTGGTTAATGCTGTAGTGAACTGGATTTCAATTATATCATCACCTCTTCAAAGGACCTATCTGTAATGTTGAGTTAAAAGGTATCCCATTGTCATATTCTTTATTTCAAACATTTACAGGATGCAGGATAGGGCAGTGAGAAGCTTATCTTTCAAGATGTCAGTCTTGGCAAGTGACACACACCACATACAGGACAAACTGAAAATTAGACACCAATCTGCATCCACTTTTATGCAACAGCCATACACAGATCAAGAAGGGGGTGGGGTGCAAACCATGAGTTTTAAAAATTTGATATCAACAAGCATCCTGCAGGATGTTCCTTTTCTCACAGGCACTTCCATCCCGTGGGGTTCCCAGGGGTGTCACTCTGGCACCAGAAAGAACAGGACCCCAGTGTCCTCATACTTGCCGTAAGAGCCGTCTCAAATGAGGATCTTTTGCTTACTATCGATCCTGTGTTGTCACATTGCGCTATGGCTGAAATATTGCCCCCTGCAATGTAAAAATCCAATTTACTCACTCACAGGCACTCTCACCACTTTCACAGATAGTATGTTATTTACAGAGCTCAAAGTTGACTGCAATGTGATCAAAGATTTAAAAAGTTTTATGCCATCACCCAGTGGACATCGAATACATGCACATATGAATGTGAAACCAGTGCATGTCAAGTTACTCAAACTCAAGACTTTTTCCTGCGATTAATTCTCTTCAGGAAAACAGGTTAAACTACCATAATTTTCTTGTACAATTCTTTCTTCTTTCAGTCAATCTCTTTTTGAGCTGTCCTCCTTGTACTTCATGTGTTGTTGTGGCTGAAAGATTGCCCTTAACACAAAACATCGCCTCAATTTCTTTAGACTTTTGCTCAAACCTGTTATGTGCTTGATCAAAAACAAGATAAACTTAATCTTTTTCAGTTTTCATTAAAGTTGGATATGTGCTTTTAAGCAGGACATATGTTTGGCGTATTTTGTGTTAAATAATATACATGTACGGTATGTACTGTAGATTAGACATAAAAGTGTTTGCATCAATAAATAACGTTGTATCCCCTTTATCTCGACAGATTGAGACAAATTAACTTTTTATTTTGTTTAATAGACTCCTTACAGTACCAGCAGAAAGTAAGTTCTACTGTGTCTGCATAAAACATTAACCACTGCAGCATGGAGATTACCAAATAGTTGGATAAAAATAGTGACACGTCACAGCGTTATGGCAAATGCAGACCGGATATTTTGACACTCTTACAAATGATTGAGAAAATTGTTGAGAGCATCATTAAAGTTTTTACATCACTTCAAATTATCCACAATCACTTGTTGCATGCATGGCAGGCTGTTCAAGATATGTGCAGTATTCACAACAACCGATAAAAAGTAGAATGCAACAATATACACAAAATTGCTGACAGTTTGCGAACACTTTTCTTATTAAATGGCTCTCATCTTTTAATATCTTTGAGAGCAGACAAAAGCATTCAACATGCTAAATATATGTTTTATGCTTCAATCATGAAATGTACATATTTTTATGTATATTTATCGTTCCCAAAGTTATTTGGCGAAACAAAAACACTGAATTTGACCATGTATCCAACTTTAAATAAGGAACTGCTTCAAACTGATTGAGAAAGATACTGATTCAAACTATTTCTGGCAGCCTGTGACAGGTTGTCTCCTTTGAAAACTGTTTGACAGCTTTTTATCTGAACCACATGGCATTTTTACCAGTGAAAGTAGAGTTATTTATGGTCCCAATCATCACTTTTGTCATCTTACCTCTGCATGACAAGATATTTCAGTGGCATCACTAGAATCGGAGTCGCCACCCCCCTCACCCCTCCCAATGGACCTCATCTCATACCAGACCACAAGAATCCTTTGTGATATTACTGAATATAACCAAATATTACACCTTCAAATTACAAAATTTTACAGTCAGTCATTTTGTTGTCCGCACTCACTTGTGTCACTTACATTATTTTCCAAGTTCAATGATGGCGATTCTGCAAACATCAGACACTCATGCTTATCTTAAACTGAGTGAGTGAAATGTAGCTTAACGTTGCTGTGGGCAGTATTTCAGCCTTAGTGCATACGCATTATGATTTAACCAATCAGAGTGCTTGATTTCCCTTCCACCAAATTGCTCGGTGACGACTTGGTTCACGGTATAACAATCACGTGACCAGAAACAGGCTACAATGTTGAATACATATGTGCTAAGACAGATGGTTCACGTGATCTCGGCACAAAGTCATCCTGTGTACCATCCAATACATACCGTAGTATGACGATTATAACAAACTGACTGCAGTGAAGGTCCTACAACAAAAACTGTTAGCTCGTTTGCAAATAATTCCTCTTCTGACACCAGTCTTCAACCCACTAGATTACTGAGCTTGTGAATGAATGATAATGGATTCATCATGGTTTTCAGCTCTTACTGAACCATATCAACTCAGCAAAGGCACAATTTGTGAACGTCATCTGTCACACGCCGGTGCATTGCAGCATTTGAGCCAATGATGGTCTAGACCGATAGACTGGAACTCAACCTCAACCTGCCCCCAATTTCCTTGGCAGTGTGCAGATAATTTAATTGCTTGGTAGTATTCACACGGGTCTCCTTCAAAACTAAAAACAAATCTGACCATGTCTGCACCGACTTTTCTTAAATACCTGCAACAGTGATGAAATAGAATAAATCCCAAAAGGTTATTGTAGGATTTGATCTATGCTCCTGAAAATAAACAAAAGAATACACAACAATGTTCATTATATTTTATAACATTTAATAAATAATGTAATATATCTATGGGTTATCACACACAAGAACAATAAATCCATAGGAGAATTGGATGCAATATAAGCTTATCTAACAGTCATACAATTAGACATTGTTACCTACTACCAGCATCAGAAATTTTAGGCAATGAACTATCAGTGAGCTTTCACAAAACCAGTTTGTATGAACCAGGTATTCGAAAGTTGGTAAGCATCTCGAAAGTAGAAGTCCATGTTTGCAGCTTGCCACAAATTAAACCAGAATGTTCAGTTCATTTCTTTGTTAATCCAGCAATCTGCCTAATTCTGTGCCTTAGATCTATGTCAGTGCTACAGTTGTGCAGAAAGAACACAGTGAAATATACTGATGTCGAATTCAGAGCAGGAAATATACCAGAGATCAAAAGTCCATTCACTCCAACACCTGGAAAAGAAAATTACATGGACTATTATTACTATTAAAATAATAAATACATGTATGGTAATATTTAATTAGTCATAATGACTTAAAAATTACCGAATATATAAAATATAGCAAAGAAGAAAGGTTAGTTTAGTAACACAATTACAATGTGAAGTGAAGGAAAAACGTATGTAGTTTAAAAAGACCTGTTTTAACAAAAATTAATCAAAAGATACAGTAAAGAACAATGTCCCTATGTAGTACTTTCATCACTCATAGAGTAATAGTCATCAAATTTCAACCAGGACTATGACTGTGTGTACATATTGGAAACAAACTTCGCTGTCACGGTGTTCTGGTTGTTGTTAAATTGTCTGAAAATGAGTGTTTCAGACAATAACAAGAACAGTGGTAGCAAAGCTGATTTCCTATCAAACTACATGCGGTCGTAATAAATGCAACTATTAGTTGCTCTATCAATTACTTTGTTGCAGAGAAACTCTTTTTTAAAAACTGCCACATTCTTGAACCTATTTGATTTTGTTTCTGCTGATTAAACTGACTTGAGATGTTTTGCCTCTTATCCTGTACAATGATGCAAGAGAGATGACTGGGATTAGGGAGACTACGCGATCGAGATCTAACTGAGTCTTGCTCTATACTGGACAATACTCTAGCTTGGTGGTGGTATTTGTCCCCCCTCCTACTTCCTGGTCTGCTAACTGAAGAACCATATATGGAATACTGCGAGTATGCAGCTAAATCTTGACAACAAATAATATTCTGAGAATAAAAAGACGGACTCACCTTGAGAAATAAATCAATCATCGTCGTCATCGGCGGGAACAAACAGGTCATGTTCTTCAAGTAAAGCTGCAAATTCCATACTCATGTACGCTCCAAGAAGCAGAAATGGAATGGCAGTTCCTAGGGCTCGTGCAGACCCAAGACGGGCAATTTCAGGTTTTGGCAAAACTGCACCAGAATCTGTATAACAACACTGCCTTTTTGGTACAAATGTTGTACGCATTTGACGACGAACGAGGGGTTTCAGATGGTTGTTGATCAACACCAAAGATACCCTCAACCCTTTGGTCGCCATGATGATGGTTTTGTGCAAATGGCGAACTTGGATCTTTAACGAAATATGCTCGAGTAGGGAGACTAACACTTAGTCATTGCAAACTTATCACCATCCACAAACAAAATGCAGTTTCATTATTTTTAATTATTTCTTACTGAAAAGGAGGCTAACAATTAACTCTTTTAGGCTTGGGTTTCTTCGAGTTTGTATGTGGAAATTTCAAATTATTATGACAACAGGCCATATGTATGTTTATAATAATAAGGTCAGTTATAAATAACGCGCGTGTTCAAAGCGCACAAGGAAAATATAACTTTATCTATCCTCAACAGGGACCCCGCAACTTCAGGGGGGGGGGGGGCTGTGATCCAGGCCGGGGTCCTGTGGAGTCTCTCATGACATTTGAAACAGACATATGCAGATCTACTTCAAAACACATTAAATGTCAATACACAAAAAAATCATGTTTACGTTGTCAACAGCTACTAGTAGAGGGGCTCAGCCCCACCTTAAAAAGAGGTGGGGGGCTCCAGGGGGGGGGGGGGGGGGGGGGGGGGGGGGGGGGGGGGGGGGGGGGGGGGGGGGGGGGGGGGGGGGGGGGGGGG
>JAUELE010264751.1:0-10222 GCA_031471655.1 Diodora aspera | reverse complement strand
GATCGAGTTGAAAGTTTTCTGCAAGATGTCTTTATTTTTCAACATAGTCTCCTTGTAGTGCCACAAAGAAGGTCACATCCTGGCCTAACCAGCCCTCCACAGCTTTGATAAAGTCCTTGTCATCATCGAAGCTTCGGCCTCCTAAGTGCCTTTTCAATTTCGGAAACAGATGGAAGTCACTTGGTACCAAGTCTGGAGAAAAGGGCTAAAAGGTGGGTAGGTCATTCTTGTACACTGGAACTTGGCTGGTGTGAACAGGAACGTTGTCCTGATGAAGAAAAAACTTCAGGTCTAATTTGCCACGCCTTTTTTCTTAAATAGACTGGCGCACAATCCACTGTGAATTGCGATAATATTCTCCGTTCATTGTAGTTCCATGTGGAAACTAATCAAAATGAAATGCTCCTCTACTGTCCCAAAATATAGTGGCCATAATCTTTGTGTTCGACCTTGAGGCTTTGAACTTCTTTGTTCCTGGAGACTTGGCATGTTTTCATTCCATTGATTTCCGTTTGCTGTCTGTGTAATAGTGTAAGAACCAGGGTTCATCATAGGTGACGATTCTGAAATAAAAATCTTTAGGGATTGCATTGTACCTGGTTAACAAGGCATTATTAATAGTCACCCGTAAGAGCTCCACTTCGTCTGAAAGCCTTCGCGGCAACCTTCTTGCCCATATCTTTGACATGTGAAGATGTCCATGAATGGTTTCTATAGAACCGTGTGATATTTCATTGTTCACCTCTCGCCAATGGAATGCGATTCGTCGATTATCCATTACTATATTGTGCACCATATCTGTCTACTGGTGGTAGGACGGTCAGGACATGGTTGTTCCATGCGTAAATTCAACGACCCGACGTTTGATGGTAGCAGATGATGTAGAAGCCTTTCTATAAACAGCAGTAAGTTGCTCTTCAATGGATTTGCCCTCCAGTACCAAAACGTTTATTACTGATCTGTACTGCTTTTTTCATTTTGTCATCACAATGTGGGGTAGTCATCTGTCAATGTTCAGCAAAAGCAAACTAATGCTGTAATTGTTTTGCAATTTGATAAAGACATCCAATTACATCGTATATTATTCTCCTAAGTGGACTCAAGCATAAACCATCCTAAATATGTCAGACGCAAAACTCTTTAACACCCCCTCATACAGTTGACAAATGATGCGATCGTCTGTATTTATGAATTTAAATAGTCTTTTCGGGAACTATGACTTTTCACTCATATTGCAATACATACATAAAGTTCGAACTTCTCAATGTAATCCTCTGTCAGCTATTTTGGTTTCGATTCGTGATGGATCACACCCCAAATCAAGGTTTTCCCCTCAAATAGGCTAACAAACAATTGTGCAGATTTGTTTTTAGTCGGTGTGCATTGTACGATCGATGTGTTGAGTACAAAGATTTTCATACATATAGGGTTTTGGTAAATTAACTGGGTTTTTGTATGCTTCATGTCAACTTTGCTTGCGTCTTTATGAGCAAATACGTAGTTTATCTGGAGCTCTAATACCGTAGATTCAGGAAAAAGCCTCCTGATGAGTTTTTAATATTCCACCGTTTTTCTGAATTTCATTCCACTCATGTTCCTATGGAAGACATGTTGATGAGACCGGCTTATTTCCTGTGCAAAGCGCATTCAAGAAGAATGCCTAGTTCGGGGGCTACTTTCAAGCCCAAACTACTTTCAAAGAAAGATAACTCTAGTAGGGGAATTAACTATTAGGCTGAGTAGGGTCTAGGGGTCCGGGCGGGAGGGGACTGGAGAGGAAAAAAAACAAATAAAAGAAACAACTAAAACAAACAATCAAACAAAAAACAAAACACATAAAAAACCAACCCCAAAACAACGATATACATGTATAAGTTACTGAACGCAACTGAACAGCTTAACTTATTCTATTCCCTGGAGAGTGGGACAGGGTGTGGGATGAGGTCAATGACACTGCGTTGGTACAGGCTATAACCAGTTTCATTTGTATCGTTTCTTTCGGGCTTCAGTATAGTTTACGATTCAGTGTTATATGCGTCAAAGAAATATATGAAACGAGATCAAAATGACCTTCCAATAGATCAAACGAGAAACAACATATTCTAATAAAACAATAGAAGTAACTATCGAAATGAAAGTCATTTCAAACAAATAGTTGATACAATTAAAACCATTATTAATAGTTTATTTAGCTCCTTCAACACAAATCTATTTCATTTAAATGTTTCCCCGGGGGACACAGAGTTCATTACAAACCAAATCAGGGCACTTCCGATTTGAAACCATCGAGTCGAGTTGTCTAATAAGATTGAAAGCGCTGTACCCTAGCAGTGCGTCTTTCGCCATGGAGACACAGCCGCTGGCAGTGGGATATCTATGCATTCCACTAACACTCATCTGATTTTATGGTAATCTGTCCGGAAAGTGACGACACTAATGCGAATGATGGACGTCAAGCAGGCAGCGTCGTAGCAAGATGGGTATAAGACCGAAATCGGTTCTGGCGTCTAATTCTAGATAAATTGATCCAGAGATATTTCTGTGTCGAATCTAATCTATAAATACATAAATATAATGTCTCATTAGAGAGGAACATTACAAGGATTCATGGCAGATTTGTGTCTGATGTGTTCTAATTGCGGTCCTCAGAAAACACGAATTGTCATAATATTGTTCAAGTCTTACTTTAACACAATTATTAGGCGTCTGAAGATCTGGAATATTACAGGCAACAAGTATTTGTTATTTCTGATTAAATTGAATGAAAAAGATATTTCATTTTCGATAAAGGGGGCATTTTGATCTTTATTGATATCATAATGACAATGTGGTTAGAGAGAAATTAGGTTTGTTTGAAGTCCCAGAGATGATAGATAAAAGTAGAGACGAGAGACCAGTTACTACTTTGCTTCGTGCCCGCCAGATGGGACGTAGAGCCACGGGATGCGCATACCCAGTACCTTTCAGAGGTTTATTCATTAATTCATGAAGCGAAATCCATTTATGACAAGCAAGGCGCAGCATGTGCTCCATGACAAAGTTTTACATCCAAGCTGAGATTGTCGGATATTTCATCCGGGCATTAGTACATTCCAACATGAACACACTAGCACTGTCAGCCAGATATCAAAGACATTGTACGATCGAACCAAGTGTACAATAACGGAACACTCACGTTAACGGATAAAGTACAATGTCTATCGTCAATGTCTAATTCAACACCATACTGCTGTATGGTGTTGAATCTGAACTAAATGTTGTACTTTGTTCAATGACAGTCGAAATATCGTTGTCTTCGTAAATTATAATTGGCATACTGCTGAATTCTGATGATCGTCAGTCCAATTACTGTAGCTAAAAGTTTTACAAACTGCTTGACTTTACAATATCATTCATCTTTCACATTGAAAATTTATGAAAATTTATGAATATATACTCTTCAAAAAACTTAGGGGAACTTGGAATTTCAAGGTCAATAACAAACTAATGATAATAATAATTGGTCCCAAACTAATTGTATCTTTACAAAGAAAGGATTCAGTAAACAATTCACCGGGTATTTCATTATCTAAACAGTTTCTCTTACTGCCATAGCCTGTGAAAGAAGGATTAGGTAAGAAATGGGAATTAAAGTTGACATTTATTGCGTCAATAGTGCGTAAGGCCTCATTGGTTCGTTGAATCATCGTGCGTATGAGTCTACCTATGGTAATTTGATGCAGTATGTCCCATTCTTCCACCAAAGCCTGGCCAAGTTCATCTAGCATGACTGGTGGCCTTTCACGTTGACGCACACGTCGGCCCAAGATATCCCAGCCAACGGTCAGGGCTCATTGCTGGCAAGGGCATCCTAGGCATCCAAGGTGGTTGTTGACTATTCTTGCACGGTGAGCAACATTGAAGAAATTGGCAACCTGAGACTGACGGCTGCCAGTTTCAAGCGTGCCAATTGCTCGTAGACGTTCAGCACGTTGAATACTTTGCATTGCGAAAAAAACAGTCAAAGGATGTTTCGATAAACACGACCAACAAAGGATTACAACCAGAAGCTCTCAGAATGAAAGACATCTCGATCACAAGGGAGTAGATTACCTTTCTCTAAAATGTCAAATTCGAATATGCACCCAGGCCACGTGTTCGGGATTTCCATGTGATGTACGTGCGCATCGTATGTGTGCTCTGTTGTAGAACATTTCATGTTTTCGTCATTGCAGTCGCCGATTTTATTCAGAACAAAATCGTTATTGTATTATTTACCTTGGAGTTCCAGTATCCTATATTTATTTTTGAAAAGTGTATATTGTTGTGATAGTGTATGTTTGGTCACATCCATGGCCATCACATCCATAGGGGTTAACTTCTATACCATAATTGTCGCTTTACACGCTTGACTAGTGTCCCCAAGGGATACCTGTCCAATTACTGAAAAACATATGTGTTGTCTGTCTTGCTCAGTATTCGAGTAATGGTCGCTATCAGGACCAGAAACTCAGGCTAGAAGTCAGCGTGTAGGGGCCAATACGCCCAGTGTTTCACAGTCTGTTAATTACAGACTATGCAACAGGTACCGACAAATCCAAAATGATGATCGACCCCAGTCAGGGCGTCCTAGAGCAGCATTAAGAGTATAGGATCGACTGATCCACAAAGAGACTCTAAAAAATCGAGCCACGTACGGTGAATGAAATTGCCGCAAACTTTCATCAGGCCACTGGATTATGAGTTACATGTCAGAGGGTTAGAGGTCGTCTACATGCTCGACAGCCATGTATTATGCTGAGACTTACAAACCATCATATTGCCAGATGTCAATTGTGTACAGAAATAATTGTCACTGGTAACGTGTCATATTTCCAGATGAATCCCAACTCATCGTTGATAGATGTGATCGTCTTGGGTGATGCCGATATGAACAATATCAACCTGAAACCTTGTGATTTGACGGTGGATCAGCTATGGTGTGAGGAGGCATTACTGTTACTGAACGAATGTCAATACTTATTGTGTAAGGAAGGGTCACTGGACAATATAATCGGGCAACGTACTGTCCCGAATCCATGTACATACGTGATGTGATGTCTTTGTGCGGTGCTTTAAATACAGTTGTATCGCTTTCAACTGACTTGATGAGCGCAATGGCATAACTACAAGCATGTATTCATAATGCACGTGCAAGTGTATCGATCCGAAGTTTTTCATTTGATCATCTGTGCTCGCATGCTTATTACGGAGAGATTTCCGATCCCTGTAAAACATCGATCTGTGCATGAGTCCCTGTGTCGGCAATTGACAATGCCTCGTTGGAGCAGCAATGTTCATGGAAGGCAATAGTAACGCTGTCAGCCCGTAGGATTGCAAGACGACTGAATTTTCATCACATAATAATTACCAGGTTTTCAGAACGTTTCAAACAGACAGACATCATGTGATCTCCCAAAATCAAGATTACCTGTTACCTGTCTCAGAAAGGACTGTTCGACGCCTGTCTGAAAGCATCAGGATTGCGACTCAAACTTCCATAATGCCTGACCAATTATTACTCAATAACACCGGCAGAGGGCTCAACCTTATCAACGTTGGCGTCGGGTACAATGGCAACAAGTGTTCTTCTCTGTCAGCAGTTCACCTATCACATGCTGACGGTCTAAACCGAGTCTGACAGGATCCCAATGAGAAGTATAGCAACTGTTCTGTGATGGAAAGGAGTAAGTGAGTGACTCTGGATTAACGTGACTTTCGGTAATTTTTCAACCATATCATCACGGTGATAGGGGGCTCCTATCTCCGGGCACCACGACAGCAACCCGGAAGGGATTAATGGAAAGTACCTGATGGGATGGCGGCATCACTATTGCGTAAAGGACCCTTCATTTACACACACTAAATGTCTTGGGTTTAACACCACAACGCTGGTTAATAGGGTTGACGTTTTGCAGGGACATGTGGTCCCCGTGTTGCCTCAGCATCAACAGCAGCAGGTCTTCCAGCAGGGCGACAACAATGACTTTTCGTCACAAAACATAGGTAAAAAATGAGTTAGTGTTAGTTTATCATGATTTGCGACTCATGTTGCCATTTAAGACAGCAAATATGTTAATGTGATACATTTATGTCCACATCACTGGATATGATGAAATTAGACATTTTTTTCATCCATTTTTTTTTTCAAACTCAAATGAAATGTGTGAACATGATGCTTTTTGGTGATATGCGGTATCATGTGGTAGAATAGCAATTTAATACTATTGGTTTTCAGCTAGTGTCCCGAAAAAAAAAATTCAAAAAAACTCTAGGCAAAAACTAAAAATGACAGAAATGTTCCACTCTGACCGCCAAACCAAACGGTGATATCAACCATTGGAAACATAAAAACAAAAAGATAACCAAGACATGACGGATGAACGATGAAATTCACAAAGATGAACTATCAACTGCTATTAAATTATGAGTGAACCTAATGTCCAACTATATTTCCACTAATATTTGAAACCGTTTTACTGCTGTCACTAATACTGAGAATCTCTAAACGTATCGACTGCTAAGAACAGACTCACTCCCACTTGTTATTTGGTTACGTGGTACTTGGCTCGTTTTGCACGCTTTTGTGTTGCGTTTGCAAGACTCTTTTTGGCTGACAGAAAGATGCGTTTTGGAGTGTATTTTAGTTTCCTCTAGAACACCTATATATAACGCAAATTGTGCGCTACTGAAGTCATTATGAGAACAATACAGGTCGTTATGCAATAACGAGTGTAGAAAATGCCAAACACTTTTTTTTAGAACTGCACAAGAGACATAACTGTGTGTATATTCTGTTTTGAGAAGCGTAAAGGTCCTGACTCTAAAATTGCTCAATTTCAGGTTTATTTTTTTCTATTCCACACTGTCCCTTTCCCTTCAATGATGCTAGCTATCTATGCAGGGGTGCTCTTTTTCAGGGGGACACCTGAATGCTTTTAGTATGTTATATCGAACGGCCTACAGAACACATGTGCCAGGTTTCATCTCTCCCTTAATTTGTTCTATCATTTTTCATACTTTGACTGGACTACACAAACACGCACACGCACTCACCAACACGTATGGACAAACACCCACACTCACTCACCAACAAGCGTGTGCACATGCACTCACTAATGCGCGTGAGCACACGCACACACACACGTGCGCACACATGGCGAGCAACAGCAGAAATGGGCACACATGTACGCGCACACATATATCTTGAATTAATATGTTTCTTACTGCAGACACTATTCTTATGAAATGATGTTGGTGTGGTGAATTCTGATCTGATGACATTTTGGAGTGTAACGTGTGAAAATGAGACATATTGAGAACATTGAAAAACGGAAAATGACCAAAATATGTCGCAATTGTCCAATATGTCGCAATTGGAACATTTTGTACAGATCACCAGACCAGGATATCACTGCAGTGCTGCCCAAAATGTGGCATTTGCTTCCTAAAATGTAGCAGTTAGGACGTTTGGTGTTTTTGGACATGTTAGGCTGTAACATACCTGACATCATGGTAAGGCTACGAGAGGTTAGAAGAGTTTAAGGTTAGAACCTTTGTATGGCAATTGTTCATGGTGAAACTTCACGGACCTTTGATTCTGCACATTAGATTTGCACCTGATATTGTTCTTTGTTTTATGCATCTAAGAAACTAGTACTATTGTCGGCATCGAATCGCTTCTCCAAATGTGTATGCCCTTTTATACTGGAGTGAGAGTAATTATTAGCATGTTTATACATCTATATAATTAGTTCATTTCATTGTACATATACATTTAGAACAATGCGCAGTGTGAAAGTGATTTAAATGTTGCTGACGGCATGTTGTTCGTTTCAGTTACGACAAACTGCGACTTTGAGAAAGGGTTTTGTTCGTGGAGAAACCTGGCAACTGGGGACAACTTTGACTGGAGCATCACAAAAGGTTCAACACCAAGTGGTAGCACTGGGCCTTCTGCAGATCACACACACGGGAACAGTTCAGGTAATTATTGTAAAGCTTCACTGTCCCACGAGAAAGAAAAGGGCGCAAAAGAGAGTTTGCATTCACAACCTGGCGTAAAATAGACTTGTGTAACATTTACCCCAAATGCCCGTAAATGTATTTCTATTATTTTCGAAACCATGATTGGTAAATTATTTTAATTATGTCCTACAGGTGAATAAAGGCATTGTTGTGTTCTTGTGCATGAACTATCAGAGTCCAGCTAGACATATGTCATTTCGTTACTAACAGCATAACTTTTTGGCAGGGAGCTACGCCTTTATTGAAACATCATCTCCGAGAATCAGAGGTGATCTGGCTTTGCTACAGAGTCCAAGTTTTCCTGCCGCTGCCTTTCGATGTTTCTCATTCTGGTATCACATGCGCGGTAGCAACATCGGGACACTCAATGTATATAAGCTCGAAGATGAGAACAGAACACTAATCTGGTCTCTCTCAGACAATCAAAATGACTCCTGGTACAACGCCTATATTGATATCATCAGTCCAACATCTTCATACTTCGTGAGTGTTATTTTCTTGTTGATGTTCTGGATGCACACGCTCATCAAAGATTTAAAAATAACTTGATGCGGTTATTAAAGGAGCAAGGGGTGTGGCCTCTCAGTGGTGGAAATACTGTCCCTGGTTCCGCAGCAAATCAGCTTTTAGACACATTTGGTCAAATATCACACATGTCATTCATTACATCGGCTTGAAACTTATCAGGGGGATACATAAGGATGTAATGAACATATATGCCTAGAATGACACTTATAACAGATATGAAATAACATCACATGTAGAAAATTAGTTCTCACGTTTCCATTCAAAATTTGAATCTGCCTCCGTCAATTGCAGTGGCAGAGGTATGCCGATCTCCATATTAACGTGCCTGTTGATCAGGTCACTTTCATTCATAGTATCAAATTTCACTTCCCCCATGTCTCCCCATCTTCAGTGACCTCATTTGTATTAGTTCATATCACATTGTTATTACCATGAACATATCATTTCAGCAGTTTAGTTTGTATTAATTTGCATTATAATATATGTAATTTCTACAAGATTACATCCACATGTGTGTGATGTCATAGTAAATTCCATGCTTGACATTTGACCTCTCCAGGGACCAAAGCAGTTAGGTTAGCCCTTCCCTCACTGTGAGGCAGCTAATCAAACATTAATTGACAGCCTATGGTTACATTTGATGGTCGGAACCCGGCCTTTAATGCCCTTGCACTGTGTCAGTCACAAATAATAGGTGTGACCACTGTTTCAAAAATACATTATGTCACTTTGTGTAAGCAAATGTATGAACTGCTGAGTTTGTTGCAATATAATTCAGCTGATATAACTAAAGCATGGGTGTGTTGCCCATGCATGTGGGCGAGAGATCAAAACACAAGGTCATTATTACTCAAAATAGATTTAGTCTATTTTTTTTCATATCAGTATTCATATTGAAGAATGGCAAACCCAGTTGTTCGAATATTGAAATTTGGTGATGGTCCCAAATGTGTCGGATTAATGCAGCATCTGACCTCGCCTTCAGATATAATGCATGTGCAGGGGAGTCATATATACATATCGGAAACATTACAACATTGTAATATCTGAATTATTCGTTCAGATCCAAATGGAGGGCGTAAGACACGATAGTTTCGGTGGAGACATTGCTGTCGACGATATCAGCTTCCCGAGTGGCCTCTGCGCAGGTGAGTTAATGCTATGTTTACCTGAAGTAGTTGGCGCTGGAAAGCCTCTGGTAAGTTTGTCAACCCAATAAACTGTCGAATTTGCTTTTGTGTGAATCCGCCACAGTATCCCTTTATCAGTCCGGATACTGAACATTTACAGTATGCAGGCCAAACGCTTCCCAAGGGGCTCAAAGATTGTTGAAAGCTGTGCATGTTTTCTTCAGTATTGACGTATTCATCGATTAAATTGAATCTGAACTCTTCTGAGGTTCGGCTGTTGATACAGTAGTTATACTCGCGTAAAGTGGATGAACGCATGCTTGGATTCACATCAGCTGTTCGAAAATGTCTGCTTTGATTTCCAAGAACCCGGGGCATGCATAAATCATGACGGCACATTACATATTGCATTCACCGATCTCAGTATGCTAAAATAAACGCCACCAGACAACATACGGTATGAAGTAATGATAAACATACGTTACGGATCGCTATCACATTTGACACAGCATGTAGAT
>JAUELE010264740.1:0-10223 GCA_031471655.1 Diodora aspera | reverse complement strand
TAATTAAGCACCACCCAAAATAATTGCTGATTGCAACCAAATGGGTTCAAACCAAAGAACCCAACCACTGATTTTTATATATCACGGGTTATTATAACGGGTATTTTAAAGGGGTATATAACCAAATCTCTGGTTTCCATATTCTGAATGACAATTGCACACAATCATATGACATGAAAATGGGTGGTGCTTAATTAATGCTCATGTGTATATTTGAAAAAGGCTGCGTAATTACTCAATACTTCGATCGCACAATGCGTACCGACCGAAAGCAAATCTGTCAAGAAACAGTATACTCCAGAATTTATTTATTTTATTGCAACCAACACCAACAACCGTCCTGATTAATGCACATTATTTTGAATTCTTCATGTGTTTGGATGCTTTATCAAGGAACAGCAGTCTATGCGATTTTTCAAAATATAGCTTCATCAGTTGATAATTGCATGTTCTACATTGTTTTTGACAAAGCCGTTTAATTTTCCAGTAAAAATAGGCTGAAATACCCAATACAGTTGAATCAGTGGGAGTAAATACCCAATAGACCAAATCCAGTGGGGTGAAAAAAGCGGATTACTCAATCAAAAATTTAAATACCCAATAGCTCTGAAAATGTAGAGTAAAAAACCAATAGCTCAAAAATTACCTGCTGCTCTGACAGTGTTTAAAAAAACATTGTTGGTTTACCAAGGCTTCAGTTCTAAGCAGAGGCGGATCCAGGGGGGGGGGGCAGAAGGGATGGGGAGGGTTGAAGGTGCAGTTGGAGAGTATGCTGGAGGAGAGCATGCAAATGGGAAGCCTTCAGCGTGGGTCCAAGACAAAACAAGGAATGTTTTTCTGGCTAGATGACTGAAGACCCGATTTCCAGGCTTCTGAATTCTGGAAATGGGAACATAGAAAGTTTGCTTATATATTCTTGGATCCGTGCCTGCTTAGACTAAATGTGGTATCTTGTACCAGGTTACAATGAGTATTAAGTTCTCTAGTTTGAGTCTTATACCTGACATTTAATTAAGGATATACATTTTAAAATGCTTTATAATATTCAATGATGACTGGTTTTCATTTTTAAAATTAGAAGAAAAATTACTGATGCGTATGAATGATTCAATGAAATTAATGAAATTTGTTGTAAATTTTAACGTAATTTTTTAATTTATTAAAATTGTAAAATCTTAATTATTCCATTTGATTAAGGAACGGATAATTTGAATTAAGTTTTTCATGAAACAAAATCCATATCAATTTAATTTATTGAATTATATTTGAAAAATTGGATATAATTTGAAATTTTGTTTCAAAAGGGGAGGTTACTCTTGACTTAGCAAGTTGGTTTCCTGAATGCAATTTGGTAGGAAGTTTATGCATATGTTTTCCATGTAGATCAGTGATAAGACCCATGTGAAATGGATACACTTTAACTCTGGTATATCTATGCATTTCTTCTTGAAGGTCGTGATCCAGGGCCTCAGCGGGGTGATCTCCCTTTGATAAGGTACGCGACTACGCCTAAGCCTGTGGTAGCCATTGACAGCGGGCGGAACAAACAACTGTCCCAAGAACTGGCAGAAGGATCGACTCATTACAGTATGTATCCATTAGATATTGCTAGACACAATCTCTGAAACGGAGGAACATACTCTACCAAAGCTTCTCGTTAACTTCTATTTCAATGGCAATCGTGTTTCAAAAAGTTATCAGAAAAATGTACAAGTCTAAAGTGTTATTTGAACCAAATAAAAACATTTTCTGCAAATACCCTATTTACTACACATTTACCATCAAAACGAGAGTTGTCTTCACTTGGTTGTGGAAAAATACATTTGTCCTAATTACTTCTTCCATATCCTATATACCGGTGTAATTACATTTAATAATGATAACAGATAATTTTGGATGTTGAATTTACTGATTTTATTAAGAAACGTGATTATTATAAATCAAAAAGCCTTGGTGATATGTCCCACTGTTTCAAATAAATATTGTTTTGAGACTGGCATGAATTTGAAACATAAATTTGAATTTATAGTTGAGTCTTAAAATAGTTTAGAGTATAGATGCCAAACTGCATGTGAGTAATGCTGCAGTTGTTAGCGATAGAGAGAGTGAAATAGAGATAGAAAGATTTTGAGAGGGAGAAAAGGAGAGGAGGAAACAGGCTGGGAGGTCAAGGCCACGGTATTTGCGACATTGATCTGAAAATGATTTGTTTTCTGTATCCCACAAGAATGTAGCGATGTATATAAAATTGTTTTGTTTCTTATAAAGAAGACAAAACATCTTGTTTTTGGTGTGTCTGTACCAGTAAAAATACTGTAGCCTCACCCCTGGTGATGGATAGAAAGAAACAGGGGTGGCATCAGAAATTCCCCAATGGGGGAGCTGACATCTCCAAAAGGGGGAGTAAAATCCCTGACAAATACACAAATTTTCACAAAACACAGTAAAATGCACACATGTTCTCTGAAATATTTCCTGACGGATTGCTATATGTTTACACGACTGGGGTGGGGGTGGGGGAGGTTCCCCAACAGAAGACCTGTGGCCCCCACCTCCTCCATGCTGGCACTATGGCTGGTAAGAATGAAGAGAGGTTAAAGGAGAAATATGAAAGAGAGATAGTATTAATATGACTTAGAAACATGCCAACAGGAATTGACACCTTTAAGTTAGGGAGGCGTCTGCTCAAGGTTGTTTTACCACATTTCAGAAATTTTTTAAGTCTATGAAAGTATTTGAATTTCCTTAATCAAGGTTTATCTTTGACTAGTATGCAATGTAAGCAATATTGTTGCTTTTTCCGGAAGATAATAAAGCCCTGTTCATGTAAATATAAAAGTTTCAGGAACAATGTACAGTCAGCCCCCGTTAATCCGACACCCTCGTAATCCGACACCCTCGTAATCCGACACATATTTTGGGGGACACTTTCTATTTTTGTTCATGAATTTACCTTGTTAATCCGACATCCTCTTTAATCCGACAGTTTTGTCTGCAACCGCATAATGTCAGATTAACGAGGGCTGACTGTAGTTGACTGAAGCACCCATAAAATATAGGTTTTCACAATGGGTGTTGGGAAATTGTGTGAATAAGTGTCACAACATCACAACCAAGAATCATTGTGCTGTGAGGATGTCAAGTAAAATTTGAAGAAAATGCTAAAAATGAATTAAAAAAAATTCAATTTAAACTTTGAAATTTTGTTTAATCAAGAGTTAAAATTTGTGTTTATCAAATGTTTATCACTCCCTTCTTTGGTCCATTACATCTGGTTTCAGAATTTATGACAAAAATTAAGTGAATTTTAAATGAAATGTTTAAAATTATCATTATTCAAAATTAATATCTTTATTTTAAAAGTTTTGTTTATTTGCCCAGCTTGAGAATGATATTTAGTACAGTTTACATCATTTGAATTTTATGTATGTTAGCCCCATCAGAAGTCCCCTACAATGATATTGTTGGTGGTAAGTAAATATTATATCTAGTCAATGTTATAACACTGTTGTAACCTGCATTATCACATACCAAGGCAAGGGCACATACTATTGTCCATGTAACTTATATTGTATATTCCTTTTCATATACACCTTATGTTGTTCTGTCCCAGTGTGTTCATGTCCAGAAACGTCTATCTTGTATTACCTGTTGGTACAGAGGTTCTCGAGACCTGTTCAGGGGTGAACAAGATGATTTGTTTTGAAATTTGAGGTGGAAAATATATATATTATTGTATTTCATGTTTATTTTTTTATGTTGTATTTCAATATTAATATCACTTGTAGCAGTCTAAATTATTCTTGGTATCAGTGTAATTTTTATTTGAATGGCAACTCTTTAATTATGTTTTTAAAGCAAATACATGTACCTTGAACATGTCTGTAACTGGCATAAAGAACACATGGTCAATCAGCCAACAAACCCATCAGTTAACAGGTCAGACACACAATCAATTAACCAGTCAACAAATCAGTCAGTTAGTCACAAGTCAGTCACTGTGCCAAACCGTCACTCAGTCAACCAGTCAATAAGCTAATCAGTCATGAATACAATCACTAAGTCAACCAGTCATTCAGTCAGTCACAATTCAATCGGTCACTAAGTCAATCAATCACTACGCCAACCAGTCACTAAGTCAACAAATCACCAAGGCAACCAGTCACTTAGCCAGTGAGTCACAAGCCAATCAGTCACTAAGTCAATCAATCACTATGTCAACCAGTCACTAAGTCAATCAATCACTATGTTAACCAGTCAATCAGTCAATAAATCACCAAGTCAACCAGTCACTAAGCCATTCAGTCATAAGCTAATCAGTCACTAAGTCAATCAATCACTATGTCAATCAATCACTATGTCAACCAGTCACTAAGTCAAGCAATCACTATGTTAACCAGTCACTAAGCCAATCAGTCACTAAGTCAATACATCAGCAAGTCAACCAGTCACTAAGCCAGTCAGTCATAAGCTAATCAGTCACTAAGTCAATCAATCAGTCAACAAGCTAATCAGTCAGTCAGTCACTCAATAAGTACATGTACAACCTTTAAGAAATTGTGTTTACACAGGTATCGCTGACACATCATACATTTATATACATTGAGAAGATGTACTTTCTTTGCTTCTTGCTTTCTGCAGGGGGAGATAACTGCTTAGTCTTATTTCTACAAGGGGAGATAACTGCTTAGTCTTTTAACTCTTTCACTATGGGCGCAAATAGGCCTACATAAAGGCCCATGTTCACCCTAAATCCTACCATACTACTACTACTAACTCTTTCACTAGGCGCGGGGTTGGTGCAGTGGTTAGCGCACTCGACTCGCAACCTGAAGGTTCCGAGTTTGAATCCCGCCCGGGTCACTGTCGTATTTCCTGGAGAGGGGATCCCCCTGTAACCACCGTGACGATATAGTCGAAAAACATTGACTGAAAGTCACGTTAAAAAAAAAGAAGAAAAAAAACAAACTCTTTCACCTGTTAGACTTAGTTAATTTTTAGTAATATTTTAGAAATTAGTTAGCTGTTTTAGTCGGTAGATTTTGTTGTTCAGCAGATGCAAATATATGCTTACAAAGTATTTTGGATTTTACATGTTAGTGGATATTCATGACACACACTTTATATGGTTACAACTTCTGAGTTTATTCATCCACGACGTTTCAGTGTGCTTGCTCACACTGTCTTCAGGCTTGTGAATCAGACAAGTCTGAAGACGATGTGAGCAAGTACATTGAAACGTCGCGGATGAATAAACTCAGTGGTGCTCACCATATAAAGTGTGTGTCATGAATACCAATTTAATCAACTTCTAAATGCCACTCAAGGATATAATGTTAGTGGATAGCCGAAATATTGTTTTATGAGAAAAAGGATAATTTGTGTTCATTGAATGATTAAAAATTTGTGTTATAGTTTTAGCTCAAATTGGTAGATTCATTATAGAATTATTTTTGTTTTGAGTTTCATGTGTATTTTTGATGGTAATGTAAAGAAACTAAATTTTAGGTTGTATATATAGTGATGGGAAAAAAAGACAAATTTGAGGTTTCATAGACAGTGCGGTCCCAGCAATGTTGGAGGGTAGAGGATGGGGTCCGACTATAGATGCAATCTCCAGCCTACTAAGAGTTCTTAGCACAAGCACAGGCACAGGCACAGGCACAGGCACAGGCACAGGCACATTAGCTGGTGGATGGGTTGGGGTGGGGTGGCGGGAGGCAGTTGCCCCCATGGATTCGACAAAACATTTAGGATTCAGGCAGCAGAATGAAGAACTGTTTTATTCTTTTGTTTTTGCTTTCTCTGTTTTGCCGAGGAGTAATATTTCGGGCAAGAAGGTCACTGCCCCACCCCCATCCCACCCCCAGCTCTAAGGGGTTCCACTTATGGTTTTTAGAGTGTGATTCCAATGCAGGGAGGCTTATTCTGTCTACACTTTTATGGAGATTGCCAAAATTTGGAAGGGGCTATGGGGGGGGGGATGAAGTTCCTGGCAGGGGAGCTTGCTTGGATCAATGCCTAATAGAAATATGAAAATCGTCACACTTTGAAGTTTCATTTTAATGAAAAAGGAAGTAAAATTAGCGGTCATCGTAATTGTAAAAGAAATTGAATTCTAGTTATGTTAAAGAAGTCGATATGTGTATCAGAATAATAATGCATTTAAGATAACTGTTTCAAATAACATATTTGTTTTAGTTCATACATGATATTTTGATGACAGCAGCTTGATCTATGGTTAACTCAAAATATGACTTACTTTTAATCTAATTTTTAAAAATATTAATGACTGAGCATTTTTTTAATATAGATTGGAAAATATCTTAATGCTTAACTGACTTGCTTTTTGCTTTTCTGTGGGTGTGCGGACTTCACAATATAACTTCTTCAGTTGATAATATTGTTTCTTTCAATTATTTCTGCGTAGACCCGAGGAGGCGTGAGTACTTGTGGCGTGTTTAACATCTCTATTATCTGTTTCTGCATGTATTTTTTTATTGCAGCTTTGTATGTACTTACGTGTTTAGTGCAATTAGAACAAGTTTTATATATAAATAATTTTTGTCGATGTTTTTGTTTAAAAAATCAATGTCAAAACCAATTTTAGTAATTTGAGGTTGATGATTTTAATGTACAGTAGTACAAAATTGTTTTAAAGCAAAATTAAGGCTGTTAAAGCTGTTTTTCTTAACTTGGAGAAAGTTTAAAGCATTTTTCACAATGTAAAACATTCTTAACCAAGTTCATTTCTTTTACATTGTTATTATGATCTGGTGTGACTAAGATACTGATTTCTGATGTTCAAATTGTTAAAAAATGTTTTAGGAGTTGAGTCTCTAGTTGAATTGCACTGAACATGTAAAATAAAAAATAAACTTTTACTCAGCCTTGTTTTACTAGCATCAGGACTATTGGTTTCTGGATCAGTTACCACTGGCGTAAAATTTACATCTGCTGTGTTATTCTTAGAGTTGGATACATGCTCCCAAACATTAAATAGGTCTGGTGCTTTGTGTGTGAAACAGATCACATAAACTGTAAGACGTACATTGTAAAGTATGTGCTTAATTCAATAATGGTATATTCCCTTTGTCCAGCTGGCGGCTGCAGATGAATTTATTTTCTATTTTCAAATAGCCAGTCTCATTCCAGACCTTTCACTGAGGGTTTTCATGTTTTCTGAAGAATGTTTCATCGATTTTCGAATGCTTTTTGAGTATACTTCGAATACATTTACTTGGAAGTGCAATGTTTCTGAAGGTTTTAAAAACTTGAAAGTTCGAAATGCATTATTTTGCCTTTTCAGACCTAGGAATGCTAAAAAGATATCAGTGTCTTTCAAAATAAAAAAGTAACAAACGCGTTGTATGTTCAATGGATCTGCCGTGATAGGCACATATTTTAACATACACTTATCATTCGTAATGTTCGATTTTGAAAAGGAAACGTTGAATTTGAACATGTATCCAACTTTAAGATTCTTTCCTCTCCATATATATAATTTTTTAAATGATGAAAACATTTTTAAAAGTAATATTTTATTCAAATTATTACTTTTTAAAAATTATTACTCTTATAAATTTAGATTTGTGAAAATAATACCTAATTTAGGATAAAGCTACTGTTTCATTAAATGTATTTTAAAGTATGTTACGGTAAAACTTCCAAAATTTCGAACTTCTAAAAATTCAAAATAAATGTTGATTGTTGCCTTCAGCAGTTTCCAAAATTTTTAATTTTTCACTTACCTTTTGGTGGCAATTTCCAAAAGTTTCAATTCTAACTTTATCAAAGATCACTTATTTTCCACAAAAAGTTGATCACATCAAAAAGTAATATTTTTGGAAGGTTCAAGATTTTGGAAGTTGTGCTGTACTGTTCATTTGTTTTCTCAACTTGTCAGTGGTGCTGTATCTTATTTTCCATGCTTACTCAGATACTATTTACCTGAACACTGTATTTATTTCTTTAATGCTATTTACCCCACAGCTTATTTCACCTCTGATCATATCCATAAATGTTCTCTACTGCAAGGAATATTTTTAAGTGAACAAAATAAAATGGTCTTATAAATACAGTTTTTTTCTTCAATTCCTTCCAGTTTGGTTTTCAAAATAACAGAATCGATTTTCACAGAAAGTGTTATAATGTTGGTTTTGTCTTAAGATTTTTGACAATGTTAATGTTAAAAATTTTCAAATACATCTTGATTAATTAATTTAGTAAATAGTTCATGTACATAAAAAAGGCCTTTATTTGGAGATACAAGAATTCATAAGCATGCATATTTTCTCCTTTTTAAAAATCTATTATTAGTATAATATTCATGACAAGTTAATTAAAGCAATTTCACAGATTTTAAATGACTCATTATTTTACTTTTCTTTTCCTTTATTTCTTCTTTCATTCACATCCATGTCACTGCAAATTTCTTCGTTTCTCTCTTCTGTATTTCTACCCACTGCAAATTTTATTTCAAGAGATGTTTGTTTGGTGATGAAGCGTCCAGTTGAGTCTGTCATCGTACACCCGTCATTGTCACTCAGTTTAACAGTGGAAAACACTTCATTTGAATATGCTTATATGTTATGTTGTATCCCTCCATCATACTAAGTAAGCCTGGATTTCATTGGTTGATTAATTATGTTCATTTTGCGCCAGGCAAGCAAATAATGAATATTCGGTTTGTTTGCTTATAGAGCTTCAGTATAATAGTAAGAGAAAATTATACTGTAAAACTTCCAAAATTTTGATTTTCTAAAAATTTGAAAAATGTTGATTGTTACCTTCAGCAGTTTTGAAAATTTTATTTTTTTTCACTTACTTTTTAATTCTAACTTTATCGAAGATCACTAATCTTTAAAAAATTCTAACACTTCACAAAGTAAATTTTTTCAGTCTGAAATTTTAGAAGTTTTACTGTAATTATGAAAGATAAACGTCTTTGAAAAAATGTAAAAAAAAGAAATCCGCTAAAAAGGAGACTGTTTTCGGGGAAATATAATTAAAACGTCGTTGATATTTTTGCATGAATCTTCTGCTGCGTAAAATCGCTGCCGAAGATTTTTATTCATTCTTTCTGTTATGCGAGTAAACAGCAAAAGAGAAAAATGGACAGAGGTTTACTGCTAATAAGCTGAAAACATACTTAACTTGAATTTTTTGGAGTGTTTTTTTAATATGAATTTGCCAATTTTCTTTATCCACTGCTAATCCATTACTTATCTGTATCAGCAAATATTTTACTCAGATTTACTAGATGTGTTAATAAGTCCAGGTTAATTACAAATGTTTATTGTGAAGAATGGTTTGTAGTTGTTTTGGTAGAAGTTGGAATTTTAACAATTATTTTGTAATGTTCAATAATTAATTTTCTTTTTGTCTTTTCAGCTTGTATTCCCGGAGCTTTCGGTCCTAACTGTCTTCTCACCTGTAAGCACTGTCTGAATGGGGGGAAGTGTACGGAGAAACAAGATGGCTGCCTCTGTGCACCTGGCTGGGTTGGCATCACCTGTAATCAGTCTTGTCCTGAGGTGAGATAAATTTTTATTTAGAAGTTGCAAGTATCAGTTTATGGCAGAGGATGGTGCATCCTTGAAATCCTAATTTATTCTGTATGTGTGTTCATCCGTTCTATCTAATGTCTACTTTCAGGGGACGTATGGACAGGAATGCAACAGCGTTTGCACCTGTGAAAATGGGGGCACCTGTAATCACGTGACGGGCAAGTGCATGTGTCCTCCAGGTGTGCAAGGTGACAGGTGTGAAGACGGATGCCCCTCTGGATATTTTGGTAAGAAGTGCAACAAACTGTGTCCACAACCTTGTGCCAAAGGATACTGTAACCGTGTCTTCGGCTACTGTGAGTGTGCGCCGGGGAAATACGGTCCAGCGTGTAATCAGCCTTGTCCATCCTTCACCTGGGGTCCGAATTGCGTGGAGCAGTGTGACTGCAGTACGGAAAATACTCGTGCGTGTGACCCCGAGGTAAGACCCCTTTTCTGTTTATGACCTTCCCCTTTTTGGGGTTACAAGCTGTGGCAGATTCATGACCACCCAAGGCCCTTAGGCTGAGCACCAGGACCTTTGAGCCCCATGGCTATATCTTGGCGATGCCCCCTGTTGTCCCCCCTTCTTTCAAGTGGGACCCCGTGGGGCTTCCGGGGAGTGACGTGGTGTCACTTGGATAGAATAGGGCCTCAGTAACCCAATGCTTGTCG
>JAUELE010264728.1:0-18578 GCA_031471655.1 Diodora aspera | reverse complement strand
TTGCACTATACATCAGTATGGGTTGCACTATACACCAGTATGGGTTGCACTATACACCAGTATGGGTTGCACTATACGTCAGTATGGGTTGCACTATACACCAGTATGGGTTGCACTATACATCAGTATGGGTTGCACTATACATCAGTATGGGTTGCACTATACATCAGTATGGGTTGCACTATACATCAGTATGTGTTGCAGTAGATTGTAATACAGTATGTTAACAAATTTTATAAGATAAACCTTCTACAGATATAAAGTTGCAAATGATAACATTATTTACTCATGCATTGTTGATTCTTTTTGTTTTCTGGGACTCTTTTCCTTTACTTTCTTCTGTGACTGAGTCCTGTGACCTTTCCCTGGATTCTGTCATTAGACTAAATGAGCTTATGCTACCCTATAGATTCCATAATACAATCTTGTTATTAAAATGCATTTTATTATAATGTTTTTTTTATTTGAGGCGGGGTGGGGTAGCAAAACTCGCTTTATAGGAAGCACATTATGAAACCCCATATATACTGACGTGCAAAAGAAACGATGCCACGTGATTTCAATTGTTTTTCTTTGTGTCAAAGTTGATAAAAAGGATGCTTGGATTTCACTGAGTGTAATTTGATTAACATCATGTCATTGTTAAAACTTGAAGGGATATCTCTTGCATATCCAACGCATTTGTGAATTTATTCAGTAGTCTCTCAACATTTTTGGTATCGTTTCTTGTGCACGTCAGTATATGAGTATAGCATTGATGTATCAATTAGTGCTTACGGGCCGTTGCCACTGACTCTATAATTACCACCTACTTATACAGAAGCATTTCAGTTAGAGTGTCAGTGGCCGAGCATTGGGCCCGGGGTGCTATGAATTGTACTAAGTTAGCTCTTCTGGGGGATATTGCATAAATAAAATTAACCCTGACTAATTTTTAATTTTCTCTCCCTTGCGACATGAGACAACTTATTGTTCACTACCTGCCAACCCGTGATTGGATCCCCGCCCTGACAAAAGATTAGGGGATTAGACCCTTTCCTTATGTCACGTGACTTCCCCCTCTTGAATACTAATGGCCGGATGTAGATTTAGTCATCTACCAGCCCCGAGTTAGAAGAATGATAGAGGCATTGTCTTGAGCAAATAAGCGAAATCATTTCAATGCAATTCGTGTATGACGGGTCTTGAATCTATACAGTGAACTGCATCTCTGATAAGTCCCCCCATTCGTTTGGTCATCAACTCTCAAACATGTCACCTGTGGTCAATTATAACCGTCCGGCCACAGAACCTTAATTACAGGTTCTCCGGACAATTACACCTGGTCCGAGATGGGCCAGTTCTTGCATTCGAATATTTCGAGAAGATAGCTTAATTCTGTTTCAATTGCATTATTATAGACTAATTGTTTCATGTACAAACTATTCTTTAAAATCAGGGTTTGAGAAAATCTATTTATTTCTTAGATAATTGCATACAATTTTATTTAATTTTTAAATATTTTATTTGCTTGATATTTTTGCAGGGTACGTTTGTTATATATAGTTACAGGTATACATCGATGAAACACTTAATACATGTTTTAAAAAAGTCGGAGATTGAAGTTGATGGGAATGTTTGCCGCGGCAGGCCGAAGCATGTGTTCATGATACTTGTCCAAATTTTACTGAAAGATAAATTAACAAAAACATGTATGCATGATCACGTCAGTATATATATTTTTTTCCTTTGAATCGTACAACTAAATATTTTTAAAATACAAGATCTTTCACCCCAACCCGCCTCCCCAAGTAAAACCCAACAGAAAACAAAACAACAACAATAAAAATGAAATAGTCGCTCGATTATGTTTAAAACAGTTTGTTGTGGTCAATAATGTATTTACTTGTTTCGTAAACCTCTCGACCTGGTTGGATTTTTTCTTAATGTATGAACTTAATTTTGTTCATACGAGTTCATCCTTGTAAGATCCGCTATAAACGCCAGGCACATCGGCAGTAGTGTTTAAAACCGACATATCTGTGCGTCGTAAGACCACGAAAAACCGCCATCACCATTCCTTTATATTAGACTGTTAATAACGGGCCGAGTGTATTTTCCGGAAGCCCCGCTCATCCTTAAAGTAATTAAATCTATCGAAGTCGACCTTTGTCATCTCGGCGATTGATCTGTAATCGGCGTGTGGACATGCTGGTGATAAGACGCCTTATTGAATCTCTGCCGCTGTCAAGCGATTGTCCATTATAAGGATTATCATTACATCTTCCACTAATTGTGAACGGAACATTGGCCTCATAGCTTAAGAATTCCGATTTCGATGAAACGCCGTCTTTTACCGTAAGGTTACCGGGAGACAAGCAAATGAAAACATCTATTTCATTTCCTGCTTGGAAGAGGTTTGACTGCAGTTCGTTTGACCACCATTGACACGTCTTTGTGAGGTTAATTAGTGGCGAGGACATTATTAGCCCATCAATCAGCGGCTTGGAGCAAAGATATTGCTCAAATTAGAAGCCGCTCGCCGCGCAGAACGCTTCGTGAGCGCTTCACTGACCTTGGCGTTCGTAGGAGACATCTATCACGGCGCTCAGTGGCACATTCTCGGGATATTTATTCCGAAATTCGACGGTATCTCGAGCAATCCTGACTTGAATTAATTCTCTGAGAATCTATGGTGAACTCATGCAGGCATTGGGGAGAAGAAGTTACGTACTGGTCTTAAAGTTGAAAAACAACGTGAACGACACAAGTTGATAAAAATAATTAAATGAAGTGTCCGACTTCACCACGAATGTGGACACGAAATCAGTCAAGGAGGGAGAATAGCTGGACTTTTGTTAAGACTGAATCAATGCATAGACAACTGAACATCCAGCTCTACCGTAGTCGTCTCTGCCTAATTGTGCCTAATTAATATGGCGTCTTGACAAACGTCAAGAGAATACGAGATTAAATATGAACAAAGTTCACGCATGGCCTTAGTATGTTTTACATATGGAATGTTTCAAAAGGTCAGGATCTATAAAAGAAATCATTAATAAAACAAGAGACAAACATTTCACATCGATAAGTCCATTATTTGTGGAGATTCCAACCTTCGCTTCTAGGGTAGTCCGAGTGTCAGACCTAAATGACTTTAAGTGGCATTTAGAAGTCAGTAACGTAATAAAGAGAAAGATTTCTTATGAATGATTCACATCAGTCACGGTAGGCTATATATACCCTATACCCTATCCAGTTTGTACATTACATGACAACGACATTAGGATCCGTGTCGAAACGTTGTATGTAGTTATTAAAGAAGTCATCATCCATAAGAAATCTTTCTCTGTATGAAGTACAAGTACATTACGACCCGAAGATACTTTTTGAACGGATCTGTACTTTACGTCAGAGAGTAAATGCTTATATACTGACATCCAAAAGAAAGTATACCACGACTTGTAGAGATGGTTGATAAAAGCAACAAATGTTGGCGATTTTCAAAGATATTAATTGAAGAGGGAGAGTTGTTTAACAAAATTAACACTAAATGAAACTCCACGAAAGTAAGATACATTTTTTTATGAATAGAGACACCCAAAAATAAGAGTTGGTAAAGGTAGTGATATATTTTCTCTGTATACTTTCTTTTGGACGTCGGTATATATAAAATTGGATAATTGCCGAACCCGGGATGTTTTTTGGCTGTGGGTAGTGGTCAGAAATGTCCTTTTACGGATAACAGATGCATCGATGGCGCTATGTTTGATAAAGATCGCTGCAGGGATAATTTTGTAGTCATGTCCATACCTTACATTGTTCTGACAATCCCTGAAAAAACGTTCTAACTGGCTTGGAAATCGAAAGTTGTCTTCCGCGAAGGCCATTAAGACAATTTAAGAGATCAATCTGATATAGTACCCGCATCTCGTCTTATGCCAGTGAAACACTTGTTCCACGGTTCCACGAAGTCAATTTTTCACACGCACTTTGCGACTGACTGACAATATCTATGTACAGAGTGATCGGCAATTTATCGATTTCAAAAGCATTTGAACTCTGACGTAAACTACAGAACCCTTGGGGTCGTAATTTACTTCAGAAACTCGAACTACAGACAGGGTTGTAACGTTGTAAACATCATCAACTTGATCATCAGACATTGACTTGGCATCATCTTCAGAACCTTCTCTACCAGGCTGAAATTCAGTCACCCAATTCTTGACAATAGAATATGCAGGGGATTCATTCCCCATTGTTTTAAGCATTTCTTCGTGACTTCATGAGTTTCCTTGGGAGATAATAATTCTTTTCAAGAGATACTTTATCACATACGGCAGGTTTCGCAGTACGTATATACGTTATAAGAATATGCTGATCGAAATTAGCCGTTAAACAATTCCTCTCCCATGGCTCTCACGTGGTTTGAAGTCATGTAGCATATCTGTAACTGCTCAAATTTAATCTGTCGAAAGAAATGTAAAAGTTAAACTCTGCAGTGGCAGATCCAGGGTCCGCATCCCCTCCCCCCCTTTTGAAAATCGAATACGGAAAATTGCATAGTAAAGAGTCCTCGAACCCCGGATGAGACTGACATATTGCATGTTGGACCCCCCCCCCCTTTCAAGTTGGACCCCCCTTTCCAAAATCCTGGATCCGCCCCTGACTCTGTATTTCATTTTGAGTGAATTTCCTTTAAACTTGCCCAGTAAGACACACTGTTCAGTTGCGTATGTGTTTCTTGTATATATTCCCCTTGGTCACGCTGGTATACCTCCACCTTGACTATACGGTTATAGCTCATGTACAAGGCCGTAGCACCCATGCATGCACTCTGATGGAAACCGTTTTCCGTATTCTCCGATTTGATACTTACTGTACAGTAACTATACTACTCAAAAGAAGTTATGGGTCAAAATTCATATCATAAACTGAAACTGTAATAGTCGATTTTGCTGTTTAAAAGTTTGTCGGAACTAGCCATATAAGCATATTTTCAGAAAGGGTGCTGTCGTGCAATATTGTTGTTACTGAAAATTTTACCCATTGCCTTAGGTGGAAATTTAATGCTGAAGTTTATTGAATTTCAGGAAAATTTACTTCATATGAAATGTTTTTCAAAATTTGAAATTCATGATAAAAATATTATATCGGCACATGCAGCATTTGCACGTGTTGTTCATGGTTGTCATTTTAACATTCGCACATTGGCAAGTGACATGACGTCAACACGTTATCATGTGGAAAACGGATGCACTCCTCCTTGTTAATAAAATACTGTTATCACTGTTTGACCCTCAACATTAGTTGAATAGCATTTAAAATTTAGGACATTTCATTGTTCTTTTAATTGTGGAATGTATGTACAAACGTAACTACACAATATAAGATTTTACACTAAAATACGACTTTCTTTACAACTGAAATGTACAATACACAGCCACACCCCATGACCACGCCCCCTATAGCCGGATCTTCTTAAATTGCTTCCTATGGGCCTGGGTTACCACGAACAAACAACCCGCAAGCACGCTTATTACAAATAATAACTATGGTGCAGCCATGAATCAATATAACACATGTCAGATCTGCCATGCTGGTGTCATACATTGTAAAACCATAAGGTACCCGACCCCAACACTCGACCATACGTCGTTTAAAATGGAAAATAAACACGAGATGTTTGTGCTGTGCGTGGGGCACGGAATTCACTCGGAAGACTTTACTTGTGTAAGTTTGGTGAGCCCAAGGCGAGAGCGTTCGTATGAATTCGTCAAGTTGCAGCGAGGAGCTAAAATGTTGTGGGTGGATTGGCGAACTGAAAAGATGCATTGAAATGATAATCACCCGTTTCAGGTGATGCCGTGGCGTCACCTTAATGCGGGGATGTTTAATAAAGGTGTTTAATATCATGTAATAATTGTAATGAAGAAAACTAATAGAGAAGTGGGAATGAACTTAAATGCATCTGATGTAGACTATAATTAGTCTATTAAATATACTGACGTGCAAAAGAAACGTTACCAAGATTTTGAGAGACTACTGAATAAATTTACAAATGCATTGGATATGCAAGAAATATCCCTTCAAGATTAGGACGTTTTATCAATGACATGATGTCAATCAAATTACATTCACTGAAATCCAAGCATCCTTTTGATCAAATATGACATAAGATGTAAGAGAAAATAATTGCAATCATTTGGTATAATTTCTTTTGTACGTCAGTATATTTAAATTTTTTTCTTGTATGTCTCTTTAAATGATTCGTTTTTATAGTCCATGGAATCGCCTAACCTACACTTGCTTATTTCCAATTATACTGACTAAGAGCTCTATGGAAATGACACACGGGGAGCAAGAATATATACGTTCAATATATGCATGGTGGATTTAACCATCAGCCAGGGCCCGGAGCTCGACCAAGGGCGCCACTGAAGGCATCTGGTATACACATGACTGCTTTTTAAATTTATGTGCTGGTTAACAAGATTTTGAAGTTAGAATTCTATTAAAGTAGTAGTTACGATAATAGAAAACGACCAGAGCACAAAGGTATAAGGGACCGTTATTCCACTAACTCTTTCACTGTCACATTCAAGTTTAGTGGATTTCTTTTTGGTAATTTTGTCAAACTCTTATTTCACTTTTAACACTTATTGAGTCTTAACATTTTGTCTAATAAGCAATGGAGGGACGTGTGTGTGTGTGTGTACGGGGGTGGGGGGTCGTGTCACCATTGCTGGACTGTGCTTAGGGTAGTCCTGTCCCATAGCTGGATGTTTTTTGCTTGTTTGCTTTTGTTATAAGACAGTTGCATTTGTATAACTTCATGTCTATGCATGTAACCATATTGTATAAGAAGAAAGCCTGGTAAGTGCTGCACTTGAATGTGCCCAATCCTTTTGGAATTTGTCAGTAAAATAAGCTTAAAGTTGGATACGTGGTCAAATTCATTGTTTTCTTTTCAAAAAACAACCTTTGGAATGATAAATATACATAAAATTTTGATCATACGACAAATAATGGACTGTGAATATTTCACCCCGGGGTGAAATATTATGCATTTGAATTTTCCTGCTAATCTTCAAAGTTTCCTAAACCTTCGTGAACGTAACAAGTGACCACAAGCGTTTGTTTATCGGGCAAACACTTTTATAATGTCTGATTGATAGTTTATGTTATTGATTTCACACTGAACGCACCGATCATATTTTGGCTTGGGAACACCTATCCAACTTTAATAATCATTAATCAACACCCCAGACCAGACAGGCCAGAATCAGACTGGAGATCAAGAGGGGAAAATCCTATAATTAGCAATTTAGCAAACACTGTGACATTAAAGGGAGACGAGGACAGTTTTTAAATTGGCACTGTGTGTAGAAATAAATTGTTGTAAAAGTATCATTTGTTGCTGAAATTCCTTTTTTTGCAAACAACTCAATGTGACTTGCTGGATTCTGACATTCATTTTGAAGTGATATGTCAGATGTAGTGGTAAACATTAACAGACTGACCTTTGAACACCACTCAAATCCCAAACTAGAGGATGTTTTAATGACTGAAAACAATAATATATTTATACATGTGCCCAAGGAAAACCAAAACCCTCACACACGCTCAATGTCCTTGTCACGTTTCATGAAAATATGCTGAATTGTTCCAGAGTTCTGATCCGAAAAAAAGCACACACAGATGATAAAACAAAGTTTCAACCTTTCATGTCCATGGTAACTGTACACGTATTTATAGAAAATTAAAACCTTGAAAAGGCTACACCATGAGTGTAGTGAGTGTGTGAAGTGTTGTGGAATTTAAGTACTGAAGGCTTCCAGCGATATGGTCTGGTTCAAAATGAAAGCTTATTTTAATTACTGCATTATTTCCTGCTTGGTGTTTTATCTGCCTTATGATGACTTGTGACCACTGCACCAAGAGTTAATGAGGAAAATAGAAGTAGTTACAGCATGTATAGTAAAGCATAGGGATTGTTATTGTCTGGACTACTTTACTCAGCAGACATCTGCTGTGAAAAGTGATGTCCAGCAACTCTGCGGCGTCGTGTGAGAATGTTGCCATTGTAAGGACATCCACACCATATTCCCATCCCAGGGACACGTCGCATGCCCGTTGGATGCAGTGATCTCCAGGGCCTTCCAACATAGTTGGGTGCTGTACGACGGCAGGACGGTGGTGCAGGTAGATTAGTCGATCTTCAATACTTGTCTGGGGGTTGTAACAGAGGGTTACCTATGTCGTTGTCGATCTTGAACACTTCCGATCTGTTGCAAAATTGGTCCTGTTTAACAAGACTCCCCGTGGTTGGTAGGTTGACATTAAATGTTCTGGCAACCCCACTGTGCGATGTTCCTGTGAACACCATAATATACTCAAAGCTCGTTCTGTTTCACCTTTCCTTAATCGAGGCATGATGGGAGTGCATAGCATCTAGTGATTGTATCTTGCTTTTAATGCATCCGGGAAATCGTGTCGCACGTGCATCCCATTTCTTGATAGTGCATGTTTGTGAATTTTCTGCGTTTGTCATTTGTTTTCATATTGTGAACATGGATGACATTGAAACCCGGCTTCATTGATATTATTATGTCTTTGCCATTTACAAATCTGGTTTGGGCCTGATCGTTCCTACTGATTGCATTACGTAATATTTACACTAAAGTTTCTCTTTTGCTTGTATCAGCATATATCATGATACTCAGCAATTACTGTTCAACATATCCATACGTCTGTCCGTCGATACTTCCGACTGTGGTCATGTAATTCATGCCAACAGACACAATGTTTTGCAAGAAATATAGCGTAGATTTATCTTCGAGTTAGTATTGGAGACAAACCAGGCATTTACACAAATTTGATAAGAATAATAGAATGTGAATAATGCATGAGATGAAGACTAATCGTGAATACTGAATGCTAAGTGACAGTTTCTTTAAGGTTGCATCTTACTAACAATGTTGTTTCAGTCTGCGACATTATCTCTTAAAAAGCTATCATTAACTGCTACGATTACACACTTGTAAAATAATAATCCATAACTGAATTGTATGTATATACATGTTCCCAATGTGATGTATGTCTCATTTCCAAATCTCCGTGTTCAAAGATGGAAAATATAGCACGTTATCAAATACGTTAACCTGTTTGCGTCAACTGACAAAACTGCGAATTTCAGAATAGCTAACGCAGACAGACGATTGGCCAACTGTGTTCACCGTTCTGTTTCAAACACCATTAATGCGCAGCTTTCGATACAATAACCAGCTTGGACCGAAGGACAGATCCCATATGTTCAAAATGTATTTCGGAGTCAGGATGTTTTGAGGTCAGAAACTCGGACTAAGTGCAAACTCGATATCTGAACCTTCAAACGTTTGCTCCCATTGTGGATCATTGGTCCTTCCTGAGATATGAATCCTTGACAGCTTCACATCCTTATTTGTCTTGACTTTAAGGCGGGTTGGATACTAAATGGTTAACTCGAATCATTTTTCAATAATCCGACGTTTCGTTATGTCCTGGTCATAACAGATTAATATCAAAATCGAAGGTAGGCAAAGCCAAGATGTAAATATGTCATCAAATCCTTCAAACGGAGATACGCAGTTGAAAATATCAAAATAAACACACAAAAAAAACACACCCCCAAAAGAAAACAAGAAACCCCCAAAACGATAAACCTATGGTTTCGCGTTTTTGGAGACAGAGTATATTACATGTATAATGTACAATGAGAGAGCGTTAATTGCATGCATAATCGTGACTTAGGACGTGCATATCATACGTATAATAACGACTTAGCAGTGAATATCCAGGGCCCGTATGCATGAGAAGGAAGTACTAACGTTCTTCGGAAGTAGTTCAGCGGGTCATTGTAGATCTACTATGTCACTACTTTCGGAGTCAGCGTTACTTCGGTCTCATGCATACCGAGGTAGCGACGTTACTTCCGAAGTAACCAGTTACTTCCTAAATAAACGCTTACTTCCTTCTCATGCCTACGGCCAAGGAGAGGACAACTTATACTCGACACCGATTTATCTAGTTAACATCATACAATAGTGTTGCTATAATTATAGTCAGGACGTCGCAATCTGACAACAGAGCAAAATCAATACCAAAATAATTCAGATATGGTATCTGAAGGCACCGAACACAGTTTACAGTGATAAAAATCGACAATATTTAACCATTGCAAAACACACATGAAGTAAATGTATTGCAAAAATTAACTTTTGATGGCTACTATCAAACCAGTATACATCTGAAAACTATTATACGACTTCGTGGGTTTAATCTTGTTCATAACACAGAGGAAAAACAATATTGGAATGCAGATTGTATTTCATAATGGTTATAAATTAACCGTTGAAAATATGTTTCTTTGAAATTCATCTAATATCAGTCCGATCCATTCTGAACTGAATTGCATAGAAAAAAGACACTGGAAGCCCATCTGTTGTCATTGACCGTGTGTGCAGAATGCGTTAATATCTAACGACAACGTATTTCATACGTCAACAGTAAAATTAAAAATATATCCTTGACAACACGTCAATATATAATTGGGCATCTAATATATGTACACAGTTCATCAACTCTTGAAAACTACGAACTAGGTTGTTTACACAGTACTGTGTATGTACTTATGGTAAGAAGTAAGGCTGTAAATACATGCATAAATATAATGCTTAAATATATGCAAAGACAGAAAACAGTATAAAATGTTGCTCCTGTGGGAATGATGTCCTCTTCCTGTGGACAGGCCTAGCCGAGGGTAGCACCATAGTGCAAAGACTAAATTTCATATTTCTTGACTCTGCACACTTAAGGGGACATGTTGGAGCTTATGATGACTGTCTTCTGGTCAGAGTGTTATAATTGCTGCTACGTCCGGCTGTCGGTGGTTAAAGGGACTTGAGCTAATTACCCAGACCTTACAATAACTTTGATAGGTGACAATTATCTTTCAAGGACGTGAAACCTTCTCGCTCCAAGGAAAGTAACTACAATAACACGACCAAATGTACTCTTAAGGTTTGCATTAGATGTGAAGAGGGTCTTATCAGACCAGTAGTCACTATGTGGTTTCTGTCCTCTGCGGTGCAATATATATTTTATTTGATGTGTTTTAATGGCTGTTAATGGCTTATGTAATCACTCACCAGTCCTTTGACTTCTTCAGACGTCTGGGAAACATGTCGGCAAATGACGCCCACAATCTTCATCTGGTGTGGTCGCCGACGGAAGGTGTTTCATGGTCAGGCAAATCAAGATTCGTCATTTGCAATTTCTATTTGGAGAATGTTTGCTGACGCAGTTTGGTATTGTGAGTTACACGTCGCGGGGTTATTGGTCAGAGAAATAATATCCTTTTGTAAAACTGAAACCCTATTCTAAGAGCTCGTTTGTTGCCAAACAACCATCTTTGCCATCTGTATTTGATATCTCAGACATCGCATCATGTGATCTCTCATGTTTCAGATTTTAATGACCACAGTTGTTCCCCAAATTATATATATATCATACTTAATGCTCAGGCGCGTAACTGCTTATACGCGAGTACGCGGCTGAATTCACATGATTCTGACAAAAACAATTCAGCCAACGTTTACACATACTGCAGCATGTCTACTTGACTTCTCGTACATGCTCATATAAAACGTTCCTTGCCGTCTCTATACCAATAGCCCTTGAATGAGCCCCTCTACAATAAAAATCCTCGGATTGTTTTTAAAATTTTCCGGGGGTGGGGGTGATGCCCCCGGGCCCCCGTCGCAAAACTATGAATCCACACCAGTAGAGGGCTAGCTACGCCCCTGATGTTCATCGGAAGTCATATTAATGTTACTTAAAACTCACAAAAACCAATGCTACTATTGTCTGATTGAATGCGACATGTAAATTATAAGCAGCGCCGTGGGAACACATTTTTAATTGGGGAGGTGTAATCTCGACTGTGGAAAGGAAAAGCGGTGTGTGTGTGGGGGGGGGGGGGGGGGGGGAGGGGGGGGGGGTGTGGGTGGGGGTGGGAGATGATGGTATCTGAGAAGTATTCCTGTGAGGATGCTACCCTCAAAACTTTAAAAAAATGTAACCTGCTGTCCACAAAAGTTTCTCATGTAAAGGTAAAAATGAGGGAGGGGGAGCGATGGGGGTGGGGATAGGGGTGGGGGATGATGGTATCTGATAAGTATGGCTGTGAGGATGCTACCCTCAAAATTTGATGGTCGTACCTCAAAAACATTAAAAGTTATAGGGATTTGAAAAAACTTTAACCTGCTGTCCACGGACAACGCCGAGGGTATCACAATACCTCTCCCGAGACTTTCGTCTCTGGCGAGCTAAAAATTATAAACATTCTGGATGCGCCAATAATTGATGTAAATTCTTTTAAATTTTATCATTTAATTGTCAATAAAAAATATATTGTATTACAACATGTCAGCCTACTTATTGCATTCGCGGAAATAGGGTATGTTATTTAATCTTCGGCTATAACGCGGATCTTCTATAACGCGGGTATGTCTCCGTGGACCTCAACGACCGCGTTATAACGAGGGACCACTGTATCTGTTATCAAACGAGTGATCTCATCACGGGCGAGTAATAAAGATTTTTCACAAATCTTTTCTTCCAAACTGGCATATACCTCTTTACACTTGCTTAACCCTCAACACCTACACATGTTGACCATAACAAAGCTCCAAAAATTATCACACACACTACGTTGGCGCTGAAGGGTTAACACAGACCAACAATACATTTCATACAATGTACGTTAACAATATTTAGCAACAGACAAAATCGGCACAAAATCATAAAACTTTAGTCAAACAAAGAATAAATCGACATTGTCACCCGAGTCATGCGTTATAATGCCATACAAAGTTTGTAATGTATGTATTCTCTTGAATACCCAGTGAACGTAGGTTTTACCCCAGCACTCCCAACTTTCATCAAGTACGTACCCAGTGCATCTATTTTTCAGGTGTTGGCCCAGTTCATTTTGTCATAAAGATGGTAGAAATGTGTGTCTGTACTTCACACTTCTCCAATGTTATAAAAGCCTGATTCACTAATTGTATTCTTATTCTTAATGATTTTATTATCATTATTATACATATAGTGTTATCATCCATATTTATCTCCTGTCGTGCAATGATTTCTGTTTACATTTGTACTGGACCATATCCCAAGAGTAGTTTCCCTTGGGTTGTCGAGAGTAGTTTCCCTTGGGTTGTCGAGAGTAGTTTCCCTTGAGTTGTCGAGAGTAGTTTCCCTTGGGTTGTCGGCAATGCAGCCATAGCTGCATACACATTATTTCTTCCAACTTTTTCAGTTTAGAAAATGCCCACGTGCACTGGTTGGTTGAAATCATGTAATAATATACATGTATTTTGTTCTACATGTTTTATTTTTATTCAGGCATGTCACGTTTTCTTGGGAATGTCACTTGTCATTTGTGCATATATTTTCTGCAGGGAGGATGCACACTGTGTTTATACTTTTTCGAAAGCATTTTCAGTCTTGCAACCAATAATTATCAAAAGTAATCTCTCTGCTTTCTGATCAATCACTTTAATATGAAGTACATGACCACATCTTTGGATCATCAGAGAAAGCAGACACAATGCTGTTATATTCAATCTGAGCAAAATAGAATCAATGTTATATCGACTCAGATCCCACACGTGTTGTTTGATATGGGGAAAACTGACTAAGAACTCATGAAATATAGCCAACTTGAAGTTGAGTTCATCTGGAAGATCAAGGGCCGTAACTCTGAAATATATATTGACAATTCTGATGTATGAACTCAAAAAGGCCTTATGGATATACACTAATGTGCAAAATTTATCCCTCATAACTTAAGAAGTTTTTCTTTTATATCGGACTGTTCATAAATTCAAGTTCATTTTTGAAGATCATTGGCCATAACTCTTGAAAATATATCCCAATAATTCTGATTTTCAACTAAAAAAATGTACTGTAGTTATAAACCTCTTGTTGGAAGGTTCAATGGAAGGAAGGACGGACAGACTGATTCTATTTCCCTAATAAACCAACCAACAGTTTCTTGGGTAACTCAAACTCACATCACAGACTAGCTGGATAACTTACTTCATAGATGTACATTGACATTCAAAATACACAAAAGGAAAGTATGGCTAATGACCTCCACTATAAGCAAACCTCAATGACGTGATACTACTCTCAATGTTTTTTTCAGTTCAGACAATCTTCAAGAGACTTTAAACTCATATGAAAAGCAATCACAAGTTCATCCATTTCTGTCTCACAACTGTGGTTATCATAGAAGCAGTAATGAGTGGAAATCTGGTGTGAACAACTAGCATAAGGTGTAAGAAGAAAGTTCCAAACTACACATGCCAGTGTATCCCTTTCTTGACTCCACAAGTACACATTTCCATCTCCCATGGTTGTTTGCTCATATCAAACCTGGCTAATGCACACACTAAGCCACCGTTGACAAATACTTGAAGAAATACTTGAAGAAATACTTGAAAGATTCTGAAACAAAGATTGTGATTTTGGATTTTACATGAGTTTTGACAATCTTTCAGCCACATCACCACGGTGTCACCAACGTCATGTTGGTGTGAGGCTCCAATCTCCGGGTTAAAAGAGGGGTACCCGGGCGGGACTTGAACCATGATTGCCAAGACTGACAGCTCACTGGTCCGACATGCTAACCACTGCCCCATCCCGTGACCACAAAGATTAAGACTCTCTTAATGCATTTTTCTATCATCAACATTCATTTTCAGAGATCTGGAAAATGATGGGCCCTCAAAATGGGCCAACAGCTCCTGTTTCTTTAAAAGATCATGTAAATATGTCCAAAAGGTGGATTTCTTGAAAACTTTATGGGCCACTGGCAAAAGATGATAGGTCTCAGCTCCCTAAATATCAATGCTGAAAACTGATACCATTTTTAAACTGTTCCTATAAGAGGCCCATACAAAGATTCAACTTGGTTAGTCTCCAAAAGATTTAGAGTAAATTTTCTAGAGCTCAGTGCAAAATAAACCCTCATTTTATGCAAAATTTAACCTCAACAATCAGACATAGTCATCCATATAGCCCGCTGTTTGACTTATGATCCCCACTTGCTCGCAACACTAACACCACACGCCTACTACCATCACTGTGTAGAGTTTGCTTTGATCCATGTGACATTAGACCCTATGACCTATGACATGACCTAGTTTTTTTGATATTGCACGTTTTCGGCAATTCTTCTGTCCATCACAGATTTGTATCAACGATTGCAGAGAGACTACTGACTGACATATCCCCATAAAATTTGATTCACATACCACTCACACCCCAAAGAGTGCCTTCCCTATTTTGAAATCTGTATCATCATTATTATTGCAGATAGAAACCATTGTGTGGGCCATAACGAGGAAACTAGGCCATGTCAAAGGTCAAACGGCAGGGTAAAAAGATGACTATATCTGCTTGTTATTGATTGCAATGTTCGGTCATGTAGTCATAAGCTGCTGATAAGCTAGTATGTCTTTTTCTCACCATTGGCTCTGCTCCAGTCCACCCTTGACAAAAGACGTGGTCAGGTAAGACTCAAAAGACGGGAGTGTTGTTGGGACTGTGCTTTCTGGAATTGATGAAGCATTCGTCACAGCTGGTCCCTTGTGCTGATTTTTCAAGGTTTTTAACCTGTTGAAATTCTTTCTGTGCTTTGTACCTGAAAAGGAGTAACTCTGAATATAATATCAGCGCTTGCTCAGACATGAGTTGAGTTGAAATGATGTTTTACGTTGCAAGGGCAATATTTCAGCCATCACGCAACGTGATGTGCAAGGTGCACATCCAGCGAAAAGACAGCTCATAAAATGGATCCATTGAAAGGAAAGTGAAAGCCAAAGCTCCCCATTTTAGTCGCCTTGTACAACAAGTATTGGGTTACTGGGGCCCTATTCTATCTCGATGACACCACGTCACTCCCGGGGCTTTTTCAGACATGAGTGAGTGAAATTAATTTTTACATTGCAGGGGGCAATATTTCAGCCAAAGCGCAATGTGGTGTGCAAGAGGCACACAGGATCGATAGTAAGAAAGTGAAAGCAAAAAGATCCCCATTTTAGTCGCCTTGTACGAGTGAGTGAGTGAGTGAGTGAAATTTGTTTTTACATTGCAGGGGGCAATATTTCAGCCATAGTGCAATGTGGCATCAGGAAAAGAGACAACACAGGATCGATAGTAAGAAAGAAAGCAAAAGATCCCCATTTTTGTTGCTTTGTACGACAAGCATTGGGTTACTGAGGCCCTATTCTATCTAAGTGACACCACGTCACTCCCGGGTGCCCCCACGGGGTCGCCTTGTAGGACAAGCATTGAGTTACTGAGGCCGAAAGCCACACAGGTTCTTCAGACATGAAGTCTTACAGTATACAAATTGAACCTAAGAGATGTGAGCATGATAAGCTTAATCAAAATAATCTAACTGATCCAGGTTTCTGCAATACTTGAGCAGTATGTCAATATGACAGGGTTGACTTGTTGGTTTGTTGGATTTATAGTTGGACTATGCAATCTTTCAGCCATATGCCCACTGTTGCCAGTTGAGTGCAGGTGGAAAGCCTGCCTCACCGGTGATCTTGATGTGGTGAAACCTGTGAGCTACAGCTAGCACCGACGAACCAAGGATGATACCACAATGTAGCAGTGCATCATATGATTACAGCATGTACAAGCACTGACTATTGCAGAGAGGCATGCCGAGCTCCCTACAGCAGGGGGGTGGGGAGGGGGAGGAGGAGAGAGAGAGAGCTGGATGACTGAAATAAGGTACTGTGAGTTTTACACGAAAAATGTGAGAGTTGACATGTTTACCCACCTTGTCGATGAATATCCAGTTGGTCTTGTGAATTCACCTGTACGTTGCAGAAAGCACAGAACAGATTTCCTGCAACTGGCCTCTTTTCACCTGCAACAAGAAAATCCAGTTTAGCCATGAATCCATGTTTTACAATGATGGGGGGGTTATGTTTCAGTCATCCTTTTGCCTGCAGCTCCTAAAACCTATCAGTCACTGTGTACTTTTTTTTATGGGACCCCTCTCCCCCAAGTCTAAAGGTGCACATAAGCTTACGGTAAAACTTCTAAAATATCGACGGGAAAAAAAGAAGACTTTTTTGACATGTTGTATTTTTGGAAGTTAGTGGTTAAAGTTAGAACTTGAAATTGTGGTAATTGCTACCAAAACGGAAGGGAAATTTGAAATCGATTATCTCGACAGAAATAGCAACCTCGAAATCTTTGAACTTCACATTTTTGGAAGTTTTACTGTGGGCTGATTACGGTTTCATGCTCACCACTTCCATCCAATGATGTCTCCCCCGTCTCTGCCATCTTCTTCTTCTTTATGTGTTTAGCTCCGCCGTAATGCTGCTGGGCCTGCGACGTCGAGTTGAACACACAGTTACATAAGGAGCATATACTGTCCTCAGCACCCTCTGAAGGAGCCTTTCTCTTCACTGCCGTTGTCGCCTGGTTCATACAGATAAAATTAAAACTTTACCACTTTTCAAATGCTAAAAATAATTGAAGGATTACTGACTTAAACTCGAATTCAACCAAAAGTACACAAGCACTTTAATTTTTCAAGTCACAAAACAATTTCATCTGTAAGGCAATATGAATTCATTGTTATGGACTTCGTACTTTTTAAACAGAAAAAAGTTGAAAGCGAGGCACCCATACGGGAATCACAACTGCCAAGGGCCCGTATGTAGCAAATGTCGGAAGTAGGCGCTCTTCCATCCCGTAGAGCTCAACTATAAACTACCTCCAACGTTGCCACTTACTTCCGCGCTACGGGCTTACTACCAGCTCATGCATAAGGGGCAAGATACTTGGCCAACACACTAAACACTGCGCCATCGCATAGCAAAAAGATTCAACTACAATACCATGAATGATGAAGATAAACCTGCTTGCATCTAAATGCTAACCAGGGCAGATCTAGGAAGGAGGGGGAGTGTTGGGTGCTCTGTTGCACTTGGCATAGCAAGACTTCACGAGACCTCTGGGAGACCTCCAACAGAAAATCTTGAAGAACAGATTCAGTTGGGTACATTGTGACATGTATTCAGAGTGAAAATGCTACGGTTGTACAGCACTAGGCCTCGGAATAAGTAGAGCTCGTGCCCCTTGGGCCTCATCAGAGATGGGGGTTCGTGCTTCCTCAGCTCTCCTGGATATGTTAATGCTAAAGCACTCCGAGCAAGACAATCAGATTTCTCTCCAAAACAACACATCTAACATCAATAATAACATCACATACCCCAAAGATTGTTGCTTGTGCTGCTGCTGCAAAATAAAATTGAGTTCAGTTAAATGTTTTGCAGAACATTTGCCTTACTGCTGTACGTAACATCCTGGAAATCCAGGCTATAATTAACTAATGTGACGTCTCTATTCGTCAAATACCCTGGACCCCTCCTATTAAAGACGATCGTTTCGAGGCGAGCGGTTTGACCAATCAGTGAAGCTTCTATAGCAAAAGCTGGCGTCCAATCATGTGT
>JAUELE010264717.1:0-10224 GCA_031471655.1 Diodora aspera | reverse complement strand
AATACGGCACTACGCGCTGCTCAAAGCGCTTCAAGCATTATTACCCCGGTCCAACCTCGGCAACCCACTTAGGTGCAGAGAAGGTTATCCACGCTCCACGCCGGGTACCCAGTTTCAGCTGGGTCGACTGAGACAATGTGGATTAAGTTTCATGTCCAAGGAAACAAAGCAGTGTCAGAACCGGGAATCGAACTCCGGACCTTGTGATTTGTAGGCATACGCTCTACCACTGGACCACTGCGCTGGACCACTGGAAATGACTTCTGAGTCAGTCTTCAACAGATGGTAGCTCATGGCACAGGAATCATGTCATGTAAGGAACTTTCACGAAAAAAGAATGGGAACATCGCAAGGCACGACAGTAAAACAACTCTTCAGCCTTCAGTAGCTTGCATCACCACATTCCAAGCATCAATAAACAGCGTACACCGAACTGGTTGCCACCAGTTAGAATACATTTCGTGCTGTGCGCAATGTTAAAACTTATTATGTATTTTCCTTTGTGAAATAGGTGCACATTCGGCAATCGTTTTAATGATTTTGACTGTCGTCTTTGTTGGTAGTTTTGCGAAATGATATGTCATCAAAGAACGTCTACTATCGGTATTAGACAGCGCACAGACAACGAATATTTTGTAAATGTATACGGACTATAGATAGGGCCTGAACATTACTTTATGTAGGCATACATGTGAAACATTGTCTTCAATAACATCGATAGCAATTGGTCGCTCTTTTGTGCTTTCTGGGCTAATTTGAAGTGACATTTTCAGTGTGGTGACCGGTTCGGCGTGGCGACGAATCCAGTCTAATCCCAATAAACACCGTCACAGTTAGGGACTCGCCTGGTACGTAGATACATCCCAGGTGAATTATAGTCACAGGGCATCGTATTTGTTCCTCCACTTCTTGGGTGTGACCATAGCAAGTTATGACGGTCAACCCCTCAATTGTTCAGCCTTCAGAAGCGTCTGTTTGTCCTCTACCACCCGAGGATCAATACACACCGTCCCAGTTAGGTACTCGTCTGGTACGTGGATAAATCCCACTTAAATCAAAGTCTTCACAGGGCATCGTAATTCTTGGTCGTTCAGTTCGTGGGCGGTCTGAAGTCTGTCCTGTCTGGTATACTGGTTCCATCAATCTGAAATCGGTCTGTAGGGAGCATCAGAAGGTTCTGGCAATCTCAGGCTTCGAGCCTCCCGTTTGCTCCATCACATGGCTCTGTCGGTGTGCAGCTGATAAAAGTGGCATCCATTTCACTACCTTCAGTACCATTCGATCATTCGGTCTCGCCATCCACAATCAATATACAGTATGTGCTTGCACTTTCATATGAAGATGTGCACAAATCAAATGACGGATGATGTCTTTGGTCACCGGTTACTAGCCAATAAATCACTTCTTCTATTCGCTTCACGAAACTTTTTTACCTGTGCATGTTCATAAACAACTTAGAGGACCAGAGTACAAATACAACCATCTTCTGGGAAGCCATTCCCAGCTTTGTCTGAAGTCGTTAATGCTGTTCTCACTGTTGTAAATAGCAACTAAATGTATTTGGGTGCGTGGGCGAGTAGTGACTCTTATCTGGATTTTGTCAGTTTTTTTATAACAAACCACCAACATACAGATCTAGAGAGAAATGTTACGTCCCTCATTGGTTCATTTCTGAATCATTCGGAAAATATGAAAGCGATCTTGTGAAATTTCCCGAAGTTTTCCGAGCTCTCCCTAGCAGTTGTTCAAAGCAGAGGGTAGGCGAAATCGGGGCGCAAGTTAGATAGGTTCGAACCCCTGGGAAGATCTGTATTTCAATGAGATTGCAGTCTCCTTTTATCATTCTTGACGATTCGTGACGATTGCCATTATCCTGTGGAGATCTAGCTACCTGAATAAGGAGTCAAAGTTAAGAAGCAATGATAACTTTACTTGAGTGAATGAGGTTTGCAACAACTTATCACCATTGCTCACAGACATAGTCCAATTTCTCTTCACCCTTTGAGAAAATACAAACAGGATCTTACACAAAAATTACAAATGTGTGAACTTAAAGATGTAAAGTTAACCTGTCACGATGTTATTTATTTCATGCACCACTGAGAAATAAAAAGATAAACATAATATTGTGAATAACTATAATCACGAACACCAAATATATGTGAGCCACTCTACCGAATGTAGGCGTTTCTCGCACGGACGGATAATTAGCTACGGCCGGAGAAGCTCGACAACGGCTAACTAGGTCAATTTTTTCAATTTTCAGATTTTGTTATAAAAACGTAAAACAACTATTTATTTTCAATATGACGAAGTTTCAACGCCGAAATTTAAACAGAAACTATTATGTTTAAGTGATTTGTGTCACCATGCCTTCTTGAAATCGCGTCTCATTTCTGTATACAATAGCAACATCACTAACATTTATTGCGACTTTACAACCACTTCGCGGTGAGCTCCCCTTGTAAATATTATACTGTTGAAATCGTCATGAAACAAATATCTCAAATGTAATAGTGATGAAATAATTTATAATGCCACTCTTTTGGTTTTAGCTTATTAAAATGAGATGCCAATGACACCTACCTGTAAACAATGGGAGTTTGTTGTTAGGGGTACGCCTCAACTATGGCCCTGATTGGTTAGTCGAGCACACGTGACCTGACGCGCACGTGCTGTACCAAAGTTTAGTTCATTCTTGAAGTATCGCCCAACTTTTAGTTACGCCTTAATGTTTTACTCAAGTTTCGTGGACCCATACTTGCAACCGTATAGCTCGGTTGACAAGATAATTCAGCATTGATGATGTGCTTGCAATTCTTGAAAATTACAACTGGTACTATACACATGCTATGGAATATCTATTTTTATGGAAAACGTGTACTTTATTATTATGAGTTTAAAAATAATTTCGGACTGTGGGTAAATTTAGCATGGAAACATACCATAGATAATTAAAAATTTAGCTGGGTCTACGCTTTTGTAAGCAGAAACATAACTGACTATTTATAAGAATATTGTATTATGCCGTTTGAAATGCCATAGTTTGATTGAATTTATTCAGTTAAATGAAGAGTGTGTTTTTTCGCACACAAAAAATAATCAAAATGCCTGTAGATAAAGAAAACTCCTATGACACAAAATGAAATGATTTGCATTGCTATTTTCTTGAATAGTTGTCATTTCCCACAACATCCCCAAACACCTGGATTGTCCTCGAGCGTGACAGATTAATTAGTCTTTAAAGTAATAAAACCTTAATGATACCAATGATTTGCATCAGTGAACTTTTTTATCAAAGCTCACCTACCGACGGTTCCCCATCATTACAGATTTAATTGTCTTCGGGTAATCACCTCAAACAGATAACAGGAAATTCGTGTCCAGACAAAATAATTATCTAATTATAAGTAATCATGGTAATCCATTTAACATTCCGCAAATACATATTTGGGATTTAAACATCTTAAATGTTTTTATACATCTTAAATGCTGTACCTCTTTTGTATGCAATGGATAATATATAATAGTTATTTACTTATTTTTAGTGTCGTTCTCTGCTTTAATCAAAGTAGGATACCGGTTGCTATGGACCTTTATTGACCAACTGAGCCAATCTTTAAACTCGTTATTCTCAGGATTGTCAAATCCATTAATTGTTGTGGTGAAATGGGTTACAATTTTGCTCATAACTTCAACAATGTTTGTGCTACAACAATAAATGAGGTATCAGGTGAAAGGTTGTCATGTGCTCTTTGCAAATATATTAATAACTCAAAATGTAAATGTTGCGCCAAGTTACTCGTTTCGTGGTGTCGGGTCACATATATGGGTCACAGCAGAGCGACAGCTGATTCAGCTTACCTCGCCTGTGACAGAATGGCGGTAGAAGACATTTGGCGGGATAACAAGAAAGAGAGACCAAGGGGACAACAATGAAGTGTAGTGTTGATTCCACTTCCACATCTCCCCCCCCCCATCACACCCACGCCCACATGCCTCATGCATACATACATGCAACGTACTAGGGGGGCTGCTGCGCAGGAATCCCCTCCCCGTTTTAGAAACGACTTGTCCTCTCGCGCACATGTGCCTGACGTTTCCTCGACCCCCCAACCCCACGCACACGCAGCCACGTATCCCACTCGTGCGCATGCGCGTGACGTCACGTCGGCCCCTCACCCCCACGGCCACGCGCACGCACACCCACCCTCGACAGACACACCCACCCATTCTTCACCCCACCTCAGGCACCCCCCACTTCTACGACGCTCCCCCTATCCCCACAAGTCACGCAACCACTACACTCAACCCCACGCCACCGTTGCTAGGGACCGTAACACTTGCGGGGGCGCGCCACCGGAAGTCACGTCTGCACTGCTCCCCACCCCCTCCTGACCTCCACTCTCACCCCACCCCAGTCCCACCTACACCACACCCCAAACACTACTCTCCCCGAAACTGGTACGGAGGTGACCAGTACACCCACTATGAAGGATTTAACGCAATCCAGTTGAAGTCATGCTTTGATGTCCCCCTTGTCATGTGACTTTGTGAGCCTAACAAATGTTTTCCCTGAAAAGACTTCTGGTACGATCAATAGTCGACCACGTGAGCAAACAAGAACTAGAAAACAAGGAAAACAGATTGATTGTTGCTTGGCTGTTCTAAGGTTCATGACATCTGGTCAAGACCAGATCATCAGACCATGAGAGTTAGATCCTCTACCGTGACATATCAGTAAAGTGGAGCGATAGATGATCTAATCCTCAGACTTAAGGATTCTGTATAGTCTCGTACGGGAGGAGGACCAATTAAGGGGGTAGAAGTGACACTGAGTAACACTAACCCCAATGATGCCAAGGGCTCGTCGTTAGCTGAGGAACCTTTACACAATAACATGACAACACGTGCAGTTGATCCCATCGAGAACCTATTGAAGGATACATGTTTTTTATTCTGAAGAAACAAACCCCACGAATTTTGAATCTTATTGCCTTGTTAGGTAATCTGAAAGGGAATTCTAAGGGGCTGTGTTCCGTGTCCCCTCCTCTTCACCCTATCTCAGAGGCAACATCTGATAGCCCTCAAGGTACATTAAGAACTGAGTACAGGAAACTTTCACCCATGTTTTATGGCATCGTTGATCAGCCTGGATCGACTCATCAGTTCTTTCATCTGCGACGACTGGCTCAGTGTCTCTGGTGATGCTGAAAGCTGCAGACAAACTATATGGTTAAGCGTTCCTGGCTAAGTAAGTATCAAAAGTTATCGATCTTTGCTCTGAATGAAATAGTTAACACTTTCTTGTCTTAAAGACATATAGGGGTATGGGCCGGAGGCAAGGCATGATGGCATTCCCAGATTAGAGCTGTCAGCTGTCGGGCACCTGACCCGAGCACCTGTTAGCTCGCGGGAATTCCAAACAGCCGTTAAATTCAAGTTCGGGGTCTAGACTGGTTAATCCCATCATACATTTGCGCGGGGTCCATGAAATCGTACTTCATATATTAAATTTCTTCGTAGTGTTAAATTTTTTGTAAAATGCATATTGTTTTGCACTGCATTATTATTTAATTACCCTTGTAGAGATTTAACATCTTGCATATATGTAACAATAAATGTGGGATTAAAAGAGTCTATATCTAAAACGGATTGAAACGGAACTGACGATCAAAAGAAAGTATGACGATTAGTTTTGGGGAATGATAAATAATAATCACCATTAAATGTCAACATGATCGCTCTCAAACAGTATTGGGGGTACATTGTTTATTACCACAAAACCGTTTCGGTCTACTTTCTGATTATAGTCAGTTTAGATATGCCAGCGATTTGATAGAATGTATGTTGAGTGAGGCATGTCGGGCGGTATGTGTGTCTGTGAATGTATATCTGGCTCCAGTGATCTTACCTTATCCTTCAATGAACCGTCGGCACCACAAAACACAAGTATGTCCGCTGCAGCGAAGTTGTTCTTTTTGACAGCTAAATGCAACGGTGTTCTCCCTTCCTGAAAGATTAAACCAAGACGTATACAACATAAACTTTGGGATAACAGGGCCCGTCATTCCACAAAACAACTTTAAGTCTTAGGTAGTTGATCGACTTTTATAAATTTATATCATTGTGACAAACATATACATATATCCCCATTACAATAAACAATCTTAGGGCAACTTGAAATTGGACTATAGATGAATAGCACCTACTGCGTCCTTGGCGTGTATGTTTGCTCCATGGGCCAGAAGCATCTTTACTCCCTCCACGTCCCCGCGCCATGCTAGACGGTGAAGTGCCGTTGCTCTCTTCTGTAAATGAAGACAAAGAATACCAACACTAGTGCAATGAAGAACTCATATCAAATTCGTGAATTTAGTTGACTGTAACAACCTGGGGAATATGATGAGATATTTTTATTCTGCAGAATTGATCACAATAAGTTTACAAACGAAAATAACGAAAATGCGAAGAGATTATTTGATAATCGTGTAATATGAAGCTCCAACGTTCCGAACGTTCATTGGTGGATTTCTTCCGAGCTTGTTTTATCGGAAATAATAATAATAACAATGAATAGCACTTTTATAGCGCAAATCTTCTGTGTATGAACTCAACGCACTCAACTGAAGTGCTACAGAAGACAAAAAGAAGAAGACGAAGTAGAAGAGGAAGACGTTCCAAACGTTTACTGGTGGATTTCTTCTGAGTGTATCTCATCAGAAATACAACTGAAGTGCTACAGAAGAAGAAGAAGAGGAAGACGTCCCAAACGTTTGATGGAGGATTTCAGAAATACAACTGAAATACAACTGAAGTGCGATAGAAGAAGAATGGGATTGAGGAAACCATTGCACCGAGTATATGTGCAGTGTGTAGAACAGCATAGCAGTCCTTGTAAGTCCTTTGCCTGGATAAAATCAGCTGGTCTGAAAACGTAATGCCGAGGGCTTTCTCTCTGCAGGACATGTCTCTCCCTAACCGCAGCCGCCAAGCCATGATTCTCGGTGAAAATAGCTCAATGAAATGTCGTTTGTCATCGGTTTGATGAAACCATCCAGCCTCTTGTGAGGAGATACCCTGCTTTGACACAAACACCTCTTATTTAAGGAGGCATGATGGTATGCGTGTGGCTTTACTTCCGAGGTCCATTCCTGGTATGACTCTGAGCAGGTTCATCCTGTCTTGGAAAACGAATCTTTAACGGTTGTCTGAAATAAGACCTGTTACAGCTTGCGGACACTTGAGTTCAACAAACCTGATCTTCTTCTCTTTGATAAATGCAATCATTTATTTATGTAATTGAGGTTTGCCCTTCTTGACAATAATGTTGGAAAGAACGTTTTACAAGTATGCTGACCTTGCGTTTGAAATCTCTCGCCTGCATCCCCAGCATTCTACTACGTTGTCTGACTCGAACATTGTTAGCGGTGCCTTTGGTTTGGTTCCTTCTGATCTGCGAAATCAGATCTGGTATGTCCCGGGTTTCAACACCGAGAGCACAACCTTTCTGACAGTCTATGTAATGCAGAAGGCTGCTGTGTTCGGAAGTCTCAATATTTTGCGCAAGATGCTTGGTGGGCTTCGCTTTCTGGATTGCATGTAAAAGGGACAAGGGTACCCGAGCTGATGATGATCCCTCGTGGAGAGACTGTGTTACGACCACCGATCCTCCTCTGCTGCTCCTCTGGTGACTTTTCAAAGAGACATACATTAAGTCCCATTTTAGAGATATCTAAGTAGCGGGTGGTTGAAAGGCCAAAGAGCAGCAACAATTAACAACTTCAATTCTTTGGGATCACTGTAGTCTTTGTGCTTGGAACACATAACTGATCATAATTTATTTCATCATTATCTGACATTTACTTTATTTAATCGAGAACACGGAGGATAAACCTGTTATCATAAAATGCCTTTTTCAAAGCATGTTCTAATATTTCACTCACTTTGTCTCTTGCGTTGACATTTATATCCTTTGCAATAAGCAAGCTCTGCAAAGCATTGTTATGTAACTGCGATGCAAAAATAAGCGGCGTCTGACCATCCTGCAATATTAAAAATGAATTTGTCACATACATTTGGTCTGGGAGATGTAACCTTGAGGCTACCTTTCACTATCCTGGGTTCAACTAGTTATATAAGAGTCAGTTCACTTTCAGAGATGGAAAATGCCACCTAAAGACTCAAAGGCAATGGAGATTTTATCAGCATCCGCCCTGTACTAGCTCTCGCTGCGTAGCTTCCTGTGGAATAAATATTTTGAGCAGGGGTGGCGCTAGGCATTCGCCGACAGGGGAGTTAAGATCCCTGACAGGGGGACTGAAAGCCCAGACAATTTACAAATTTACATATAAAATATACTCGGCGTCTTTAATGAAGGGTCAAGCTATTTTTTAACCTATTTTTTCAAAGTTGTAATATTTTCATTTTTGTTTAAAATATAAACAATTGAATGTTTTACAACAGTATGGACAAACACATCCGGCCATAGAAATTACCTTATTATCTTCTTTTATGTCTGATAGTTATTGTTACAATTTACACCTTTTTATTCAAATTGTCAGTATGAAAACCAACCTGTAACTTAATGTTCATGACATGCACGTGCAATTCGCTCTATCCATGGACAGTGTAGGACATTACACATGCATTGGTAATTTTTCCCAGTGGGATGCTGTTCAGTTTCATGTTTGAAATTGCTACTGAACATGAGAGGTTTTTTACACTTTCTGAACGTGGACAGGCCTTCTGGAATCTGGTCAAACTCAGCGACAGGTTGCTGCCCGATGTAATGTGAGTCAGAATGCTATTGGTAGACTGGCAGAGAGTTCAAGCCACTGGGTCCAACGAATATGCACGTAGACTAGGTCGCCCCAGAGTCACAACAGTCCGAAATGATAGGCACATGATTAAAGTTGCATTACGTAACATATTCCTAAAAGCAGCGGATCTTCACACTTAAATGTTACCATGGCAATGTTACCATGGCAAGAGGCGCGATGGCCGCGTGGTAAAGCGTCGGATTTGTAATCTGGCAACCCGGGTTCGCTCCCGGCTCGCGGCGCTGTGTTGTGTCCTTAGACAAGACACTTTACTCCAATTGTCTCGGTCGACCCAGCTGAAACTGGGTACTGGTCCTCCAATTGTTGGAGTGTAATGACCTTCTAGTTCTAGTACTGAGAGGCAGCTTGAGTTAACCAGGGTAATTTATGGAAGTGCTTTGAGTCTACTGTTAGGTGGAGATACCGCGCTATATTATTAGAACTATTAATTATTATTATCACTTTTCTGATTTGGACTACGTTTTAACATCTCTGACAGGATTCGACAGCAGTCATTGCAGGGGAGGTAACTGCCACTGAGGGCTACTTGTAATGCCTAGAAAGTCTGTCTTCATGACAATGATACCTTCATACACAAATATAATGTTTGAAGAAATATTGTTGCCAAATTTATATGCAAGAAGTTGCAAATGACTGTCAGCTGTATTACTCCTCAACTGTTAGTGATAATTAACCTACTTTAACTAACACTATTTCATAAATATAAATCATGTAGTTCTCGTAGGTATTTTAGTTGTGAGCCAGCAGACTTCCTGGCATAATGCATCAGAGCTTCATCCGCCGATTCATGTCCAAGATGTTAGTGGAACGTAGCTAACTTATGGGATGTTCCATATGCATCTACTTCAAGTAATTTCCCAGTGCAACACAATTTCAGAAATATACTGATGGAAACAAATACGGAAATGAAGGTACACATGAGGCATTATGTTTTACAGACAATGCATCTTAAACATCTTGCATATTTTCATGAGCCATGAAACACTCCAAATAACTTCATTTATCACAGAATGTGGTGGTTTCTTCACAGGATTAAGCCTACAGATATTTTTCGGTATCCATATGTGTCCTAATGTTGTTACTGCTATTGTCATATGACGTCATCACCATTGTGACGTCACAATTAATGATGTTTTAGACTTGTTAGTTAATAAATGTCGAGGCAAACACGCCGAAGTCGGGGCAATTACGCGAAGTTGTAAGTAGGGGTTTTCTTGATAAAGAATACAAATGACATTGTATGATAAAGAGGTTATTACCCGAGTGTGTTTACATATCGTCAATATCCCGCTTTAGGAATAAATACTATGTATTATGCTCGCCAAGGCTCGCATAATACAATGTTTATTCCTAATGCAGGATATCGACGATATGTAAACAC
>JAUELE010264706.1:0-10224 GCA_031471655.1 Diodora aspera | reverse complement strand
ATATTGATTATCATCTTGCAAAAATACCACGCATAAACATTACCAATTTCAACCACAAAGCTTCAAACCCCTAAAAACCATTCTCGAAAAAAACAATGCATCGATTGTGACGATGCATATGCAGTGACGAAAATTCGCCAAACAGATTTTCCAGGTTTTCGTAAAAATGCATGGGCAGATTTGGTCTAAAAAGGTAACCAATCATCACAGGTAATGAATTAAACACCGAAGATATGCGACGCCTAACTGCAGAACAGAGAGAGCGCGCCATAGGAATGGAGCCGATGGGGCCAGCCACGCCCAGATTGCAAGAAACCTCCACTGCACTCGAACAACGATCGTGAGGCTGTTTCAACGCTTCAGACAGACTGGTAGGACACAGAACAGGCCAAGATCCGACATACCAAGAGTGACAACGCCAAAGGAAGACCGGTATTTGCGCACTTACCATGCTACCATGCCTTCGCCAACAGCAATAGAGAACGTCTTTAGTGTGAACAACGTCAACATTCTCCCATGGCCAGCACGCTCACCAGATTTGAATCCACCACATGTGGGGCCACCTTAATCGACGTATTCGAAGACATCTACATCCACCACAAACCATCAACAGCTTGCCGATACCGACGAATGGAATCGGATTCCTGATTACGTGGTCAGGCGGTTGACGACACGATGAGACTGCGAGTTTGGACGTGCATTGGCGCCCGTGGTGGACATACTCGTTAATAAGTGCTACGTCATCAATCTCACGACAGTACAGTGTTGAAGTGTGAACTGTGATCTACCTACTCCCTGTTCTTGTAAACGTTACGTGTACGTCACCTGATCGGAGTTTTGTGCTGAAATTGAGTACGACGTTCTGCATTTGACTCGATTGCCAAATACACCATCATTGATTATCATATTCTTGTTAGGTTTCATTTTATTGATCATCAAACATGGGTGTATACTTTCTTTTGCCCACTAGTTTACTACTACTTTACTTCTATTATTACGATCTCCGATACTACTACTACGATGACGATGACTACTACTATGACGACGACAACGTATACTACTACGTTCTCCGATACTACTACTACGATATACTACGATCTCCGATACTACTGCTACGACGACGATGACTACTACTATGACGACGACAGCGTATACTACTACGATCTCCGATACTACTACGATATCCGATACTACTACTACTACTACGATATCCGACACTACTACTACGATCTTCGATACTACTACTACGATATCCGATACTACTACTACGATATCCGATACTATTACTACTACTACTACAACGACTACTTCTACAACGACGACGACAACTGCTACTACTACGATCTCCGATACTACTACTATGTAAACGACGACGCCTGTCTCCACTGTAAGAGTAGGATACCAGTTACTAATGCCACGACTCGTAACCTTCGCCTCGACGATGGGAACAATCTTCGCTTGCAAAATCAAATCTCTGACTTCATGCAAGGAGCTGAAGATGTATTGTTGTAACGTGACAAGAGTCCATTAAGAGTGATGAACACCGGCACAACTACATATCACAATCACAACATTGATCAGAAGCTATGAGCTTCCTCATCCCAAGTCATCAACGACATCTGTAGACATTTCTTATTACATATATCTCTCGGATATTACCAATACACACGCAAAAGTACTAATGATATATTATTACAGTATGTTTCAGAAGTGACTTGATAGAAACATCTATGCACTATTAGTATGTTCGGCTATGCCTGAATGTGTTTAATTTCCTCATACTTTCGTCTGAATGGATTCGTCATCGTTAGATTTCTTAACATTTTATTCACATAACCACCTTAGATTAGAATATCAATCATTGTCATTCTACTTTGTATCTTACGAGTCTAGAATTCTACTCTCTTTGTTATTTCATCCGGCAATGACTTTTTCCGCAGCCGAGAGGTAATTTACAAGAAATATACAGGTAGATGATAACAATGCAAGCACACAGTTTATTCGGCTATCTACTAAACGACTTTCTGCGTATAGAGGCTCAAAGACATTGATCTCATACTGAGTCGGTTATCTTGGTACAGTCATGTTTTACAAGGGTTAAAGGTGAACCTTTGAATTTTTATCCGAGGAACTATGCCTACCTGAAAACACATTGATATGCATTAATTAGTCAATAGCCAAGGACGCAGCCGGGAGGTACCGAACATCACTGACCTAGATCTACACCGGAGCATGGTTTCTAGGGCGCGTATGATTTAAGCCAACTTTCCCTTCCAGACAGGATATTGATCCAATGATCTTCGCAGGAGAGCTTACAAGACAACGTACATTTGTAATTGATATTGACTGGCCGGGATGAACCCTCTAGCCTTGCTTCAAGGCTTCTGAAACGAGCAGCCTGCAATATATGCAAGTCTAGAAAAGAGAAGTATAACGACGGTTCTCTCTGCTATGTGATAGAGTTCATATTAGCCATATTTGTATTGTGATAGAGTTCATATTAGCCATATTGCCTAATATTATATGTTCACAAATATTTAAATATGGCTAATATGAACTCTATCACAATACAAATATGGCTAATATGAACTCTATCACAATACAAATACGGCTAATATGAACTCTATCACAATACAAATATGGCTAATATGAACTCTATTACAATTCATATTAGCCATGTTTGTATTGTGATAGTGTTCATATTAGCCAATTTTTAATATTTGCGATAATATAATATTAGTCAATAGTTAACTCTAATTAACTCTATCACAGCTATAACAACAAAGTAGAGAGGACACCAAGTGATGTCCAAGTCTGCTTCATGAGATATATTATATTTCAGAATAGTTCAGAATACGCAAGTCTAGGTTAGTTAATCAGTATCTTGAAGGAACATACAGGAAGGGTAAACGTATATATTTCATAGACAGGAGTAATGTTCAGTCTAATGGCTCAGTAGTTGTACTCATTAGAGTTGATATTGTCTCAGGGCGCTTCAAAAATTGATTCATATTGCAGGCCTATTTTGTATGTCATTTTTCACAACGCCTAAATTTAATATTAGTAATTTCAGATAGTACATGTAGATGTTTAATCCAACTGTCGAAGTACCATTTCACGGCTTCCGTATGCTCTAATGTTCCTTTTGGTAAATTAACACATACTTACATATACACTCTTAATATAAAAATAGGGGATATTGGAATTTCAGGGTAAATAACAAAATAATGATTTGGGTTTGGACAATCACCGACTGCAATAAAGAGAACATGAATTGCTCTACAACAGAGCACCAAAGCGCAGCCAGTGGTGCGCACGTGAAGCACGTGGAAATCCCGAACTCGTGGCCGGGGTGCATATTCGAATTTGACACTTTAGAGAAAGGTCATCTACTCCCTTGATTTCTTTCATTCTGATAGCTTCTGACTGTACTCCTTTGTTGATTTAGTTTATCTAAGACATCTTTTGATTGTTTATTTTTCGAAATGCGACGTCTCCAACGTGCTGAATGTCTACGAGCAATTGGTATGCTTGAAACTGGCAAACTTGCCAATTTCGTCAATGTTTCCCAGTCTGTGATTAGCAGATGATGGAGCAGGTATCACCACGGTCAACAACAAGAGCACAGGATAGGTTGATTCGTACCCAGGCTCTTAAAAAATCGCATTCAAACAACAAATCAGATTGCTGCAAACCTACACCAGGCTATCGGTGTCTGCTTGACAGGTCAGACGATACGAAATCTATCTTCATGTTGGAGGGCCTCGTATGATGCCGCCATTGACCAACCGCAACATTACCAATAGATGCAAATGGTGTACACAACGCAGAAACTGGGGAAATCGTAGGTGGTCACGATGAGTCCCGGTACACTTTAGACTTTCTTGATAGGCGTGGTCGCATCTGGCGACGTCGTAACGAACGCCATGCCAACGTTAAGCTTAGGCAGCATGGCAGATTTGTTGGTGGGGCTGTTATGGTGTGTGTTGGGATCACTATGACGAACCGAACCCCACTCCATATCGTGCAAAGAAGAGTCATTGGCCAGTAACTATCGGGACAACATACTGACACTCTATGTTGTCCCGTTTGCACGACGTGAGGGGCGCCGTTTTGTCTTTCAGGACGACAACGCTCACTGTGCCCGATTAGTCAATAATCAGCTTCAACGGCACAATATCCATAGAATGCCCTGGTCAGTAACGAGCCCTGACCTTTCCCCCATTGAAAATGTCTGGGACATTTTTGGGCCGACGTGTGCGTCAACGTGAAAGGCCAACAGCCACGTTGGACGAACTTGGCCAAGCGTTGGTGGAAGAATGAGACAGACTGCATCAATTACAATAGGTAGACTCAAACGCACGATGCCTCAACGAATCAATCAGTGTTTGGCCAATAACGAGGGCATTACGCACTAATAATAAGGTGAACTTTCAATTTCCGTTTCTTACCCATTCCTTCTTTCACGGACCATGACAGCAAGAGAAACTCTTTAGGTAACGAAATACCGGGTGAATTGTTTACTCAAACCCTTCTTTGTGAAGATACAATTAGTTTGGGACCGATAATTATTATCATTAGCTTGTTACTGACCTTGCAATTTCAATATCCCCTACATGTTTTGAAGAGTATAATACTGTTCCTTTTAACTCCATACTATTGTTTATGCATTAAAATCAGCCTGATGGTTTGTCCCAGTAAGTGTCATTGTTTCTCGTTCGGATGCATAAAGTGTCACTCACACAGCTTAAGACAGTCAGGATCTACTGACTGACAACGTGACTGGATATTCAGTGGCTGAACGTAACAATCTGTACATGTTCTCGTCATCGTCGATATCATCAACTGTTGTGAAATGGGAACCTCACTGATGTAAGCTTTTAAGACAACTACACCTCGCCCCACCCACTTGCGGTGTTTTAACAGAATTATTGTTATTAAGTATTCCTGTATGCACGTCCCTTGCAAAATTCATAAATGGAGATCTTATTCGAACAAACATATTTATAATATACCGTATAAATTATAATATCTTCAAGCGCCGAGTCCAGTACGAAAATTATACTGATCAGTTGAAATGGATTGCATTTGTTTGCTGGAAATCTCGTAGCGATAACTGTGAATGATTTAGTTAGTAACGTGAAGCACATACTGAATCTAAAGTATCGGTGTATATATGAGGGAGTGTCAAACGTGCTGAGCCTAACACATTTAGGGTGGGTTTATGCTTGAATCCACTTCGAGGATTAATGAACGATGGCATTGGATATCTTTACCAAAATATGAAAACACTTACAGCGTTAGTTTGTTTTTGCTGAACAGTCATAGATGTGTACCCCCATTGTGATGACAAAATGAAAAAAACAGAGTACAGAGCAGTGATACAACTTTTGGTACTGGAGGACCAGTCAGTAAAATATATTGAGAAGCGACTTACTGCTGTTTATGGATAGGCTTCGCCATCATCTGCTACCATCAAACGGTGAGTCATCGAATTTAAGCATGACAGAGAGAGTTTAGAAGATGACCCCCGTCTTGGATGTCCTACCACCATTACCTCTCAAGAAAAAATAAATATGGTGCATAATCTGATGATGGAAAATTGACGAATCACACGTCATGAGATGAGCATATCACATCTTCACATGTCAAAGGTATGTGCAAGAGAGTACCGTGAATGTTTCAGACGAAATAAAGCTCTCACGGGTGGCCATTTGTAATGCTCTGTTAACCAGATACATTGCCAACCCAGATGATTTTCATTTTAGAATCGTACCTGTCATGAAACCTGGGTCTGTAACTATGACCCAGAAAGCAAACGGGAATCAATGGAATGGAAACATGTCAAGTCCTCAAGAACAAACAAGTCCAAAGCCTCAAGGTCGACCAAAAAGATTATGGCCACTATATTTCGGGACAGTATTGATTACCTTCCAAATGGAACTACAATGAATAGAGAATAGTATGGCAATTTACTGTGGAAAGTGCGCCGGTCTATTGAAGAAAAATGCCGTGGCAAAATTTAGACATGACCTTCTTCATCAAGACAAATCGCCTGTTCACAAGAGCCGAGTTGTAATGGCTGCTGATCAAGAATGCGGGTTTGAAAATTTGCCCCACCAACCCTGTTCTCCAGACCCGGCCCCAAGTGACTTTCCAAAACCAAAAAGCACTTGAGTGGCCGAAGATTCGATAAGCATATTGATGCTGTGGAGGGTTGGTTAGGAGACCAGGATGTGGCCTACACAAACAAGGCATAAGTGACTGGCAGAACCGATGGAATAAGTGTATTGCACTACAACGGGACTATGTTGAAAGATTGAGATACATGTATGTTGCAGATAAATTTCAACTCAATCCATGTAAGGCTCAAAACCTGACACCCCCTTATAGGTTACGATACATGGCAAGGTACTCAAACAAACAAACAGATCACGAAGAAACGTATTGTTTATTTTGTTGGATAGATACCACAAACCCAATAGAGTCTGGAATTAAATATTCTGGCAAAATTACTCTGAGTTCGGGCAACAACGCCCCAAGATTCGGACACAGCAGAGTGTCAACGTTTTGTTTTGTTTTGTTTTTGCTTCTCGGTTATTCAAGGTGGTCATTTTTCGGGCAAGAAAATCACTATAGAAGATCAAGTCTGTCCCTAGAAAGACTCGAGAGGTTATATACATCATCCCATACATTATCCCATGAAGTCTGTCTTCGGATGATAAGAAGGAAAATATAACTTCAACAACAGGACGTATAATTGTGTCGGTCATTTATTAATGCCATGTGATGTTCCTTGACTAAGTCTTTCAGAAATGCTCTCGGACAGATTTCTCAAAATTGATAGAGTGATATTATTCTCCCTGACTTATCTGACTTTGAACGTGTGTCGAATGATATGTTATTTTTTATCAACTCATTTCTGAAATGGCCCCTGCACTGTTTAATACTGCCAGACTACTCTCCAAGGGACAAGTAGATGATCGAATCCTGCATACGTAACTATGTCCTGAATATATCGCTGTGCTGACAATTGTGGTAGAAAGCAATGATCGTATTCTTTGATTGCCTCGAGTTTATTTGCGGTTAAATATAATAATGACTGCACATATTCTGTTATTCAAGGAATGATAAAACACCACTTACAGTTGTGTTGTTTAATTGTCACGCTAATCATGTATATATGTTCTATCTCATAGTTGTAAATGTAGCGGTGTTATTCACATATGTCAAAACCTACCGACCTGTGAACGTACACACGTATACACATGTGTTTATCCACCTTGGAAGTAATGTGTTGAAGCTGTACTCGGTCAAGCAGTTGTAACACCTACTCTATACTCGCCATGCCGCCCATGGGGGAAACGCGGTCATTTACCTGTGGCCATTATACCATCGCATATTCTTTTATCGGTAAACAGGGCAATGGCCATTTTATACACTTACATCGATACACTAATTTATCACTCATGACCTAGATTCGTTTATTCAGATTTTGTTCATAGAGACTAAATGTCTAATGCATTTGCATGTATACATACATTTGAGGTTGAAGACCTTACAGTATGTCAATTTATATATGCTTATACATGCGATATTTTTCTCCATGCATGATAGCAAACTCAATATCTCGAGCCTAGCTATATGTATATATGGTCTGTCCCAGTATGATCTTAGTAAACCTGGGTAGATACATGTACATGGGTATCAATATATGCGTGTACGTGCGTATGTGCGTGTTTGTAGGTCAAATCGTACAACAGCTCTGGACCAACGAAACAGATACTTTGTTTCAATTACACGTGTAAAACAGACAGTTCACAAATCTGTAACTATATTTGTACAATTACATTTGTGGATTTGTGTTTACTCCCAAATAGTTTAAGTTACCGTAATAAATACTTGAAAAATATTACATAATAGGTTGTGTATTATGGAAATAATAAGCTTTAAAATGCCATCGCGAGATTTTGAAACCTTCATTTTAACTATTAAATTCTATAAACGTCTAAAGATATATAAATCTCATCATATTCTCTTCATGTTGACTTTTTTTGGTCGGACGTAACAAGCATTTTGATTGTACCTTGTACAGTTACATGCATGTGATCCACAACAGAAGAATGTATTCCTGCATTGCCCCTGTACGTTTCAAGAGATTCTTTGACGTTGCAATTTTGTTTTACTAAATTATGCCAAAAATAAAATATGTTATGCTTCCTTTGATTACACGCTGTATAAAGTCTAATGGAAATATCTTAATAATACTCTAATTCAATTACAATTATAAAATTAATATGAATGTTTGGGTGAGCTTTTCATATATCTGTAATATTCAATTCTGATTGAGTGGCCTAGTTTAGTTCGGACAAAACTCCATGGGTAGTGTACTTTTCAACGTGTTCTATACAGCAGTTATTTTGATATGCAGGAACATCTGTACTGTACAACAAATACAGTCATAACACACTTGCCTATTGTCATGTACATATACTTTGTGAATGATTGGTTCATACTATAGCAGAGGGTGATTTATTTACTTTCAGCTTCTTTGTTATATAGGTGGCCTTGGAATCAGTTGTGAACCACAGAGTATATGTATCATTTAAAGCAGAATCGATTTGTTATACTATGCAGTATTAGTGTTATACCAAGCTACATTAGTGTGCACAGTGTCATATGGATATCTCATTTCTTATATTGCACAAAATGTTTTTAAACTTTTATTCAAATGAGTCCATTTTAACTTTTAGTAAACTGTGATTAAATCTGTAACAACCTATTGGGAAAACTTTGGTATTGGTTTGTAACCGCATTAAAAGCCATAAAATAATTACACTCGCAGTTTTCGGAAAGGAATTTAAAGTATAAGTAAAATATTGTTCCAAGAATGTATCAACGTCTATGTTCAAAATACACTTTTTAAAACTTTTATGTCTGGAAAAAAATCAAGTATAATATGAAACCCAAAATTATAAGTGATACAGAAATTGATTTACGCAATGTTCAAATGTCAGAATGTTTGTTGCAAGTGTCATATGACTCGACTTTTCCCCGTTTCTTGCCACCCTGAGTGGTCAAATACAGCTTAGATGCAGTCACGTGACCACGTATACGTTGTCATTAATGGTAAATTGGCCTGTGTTAGCAAATCTTGAAGTAGCATGTAAATTTAACTGCACTATTTAACCAAACAAATAATTATTAAACACTTTGGTGCCATCCATAGAATGTCCAGGTCGTATTATTTCTCAAAGGTTCCTCATATAGCGCTGGCTGGGACTATTTTCTCAGAGGCAATTATCTCTATTGTTAACAACATAATCACCGCACTTGGCTTCAAATGTCATCCATAAATCTATAGCAGTTTAAAATGAAAGTAACACGATTCCTTTTGTCTTGTCGGCTCAGATAACGCGCCGGGCGAGGAATTTCAAGCTATTTCAGTACTGTATTTGAATTTTGGGACACTGATGATTGATGACTGCGAATGAAAATTACTGAAATATGTTTTATTTGTTTCTTTGATTGATCTTAGCTATTTATATTTGTCAGGTTTCACCATTTAGCACAAGAAGGTCAACAGGACAAATAAATGCCTTACATGTTTATTAGAGTTTTAAGTTTTATATTAATAGCAAAAATTGGAAGTAGAAAACGTACTAGCTGATAGAAAAGCTTATTCGTCAAGGACAGAATCTTGGAAAAAAGTAGGGGTTCATGGAAAAAGAAGGTTGTCTTGGACCACATTTAAAATGACAGCCATGGAAAGACATGTACAGTTGTCGCAACAAAACGTTATCAGCCAAGGTATCGGAACACCGCACATGTAGTGTCTCTCTAGGTTTGATGGAGGTTTGTTGGATACATTCTTTCTTTTGAAACTTCAACAAAGCCTTTTTAGATCGTAAAGTCATTTGTAATCTTAATTTCCGCTAGCCACTTTGAAGTTATCCGTCTTGTTTGGTTATTTCTTCATTCTTTGTGACCTGGTTAGGACATTAACACTGGAACCGATTAGTTCTCGGCGTTACATATTTAGCAATTAACCGTAGCACATTAAGTATATACATGTATTAGGTATCTGACCGTGATATCACCATGGTTTTCCGCATCAAATAAGTCGCAGGTTTCACCTCATCAAATCATGCAGCACCTGACTGGTGATACCATTTGGTATCTGATTATGACATCAATCACCATGGCTGTGAATGCATCATTCCG
>JAUELE010264695.1:0-10224 GCA_031471655.1 Diodora aspera | reverse complement strand
TTCCCCCAAATCACATCATGCACCCCCCCCCTTTTCCCCCAAATCACATCATGCACCCCTTCCCGTTTCCCAAATTCTGGACTCCCTTCTGGACGCGCGATTTCAAACGTCACGAAGCCTTCAAGCAACCCTGATTTAACAGACGGATCCAGACATGATCGTTTTAAAGATGTTGTGTTTGTTACTTTCAGAGAGTGTCTGTATAAACAACAATTCAATTGGTTCTTCAGTACCAGCCGTAGCTCGTAGGTTTCTCTGCATCAAAATCATCCAGCTCCCCACCGGCGATGCAGGATTTCCTGCTACAATAATCAACTGGCGAAAATGTGCATATAACTGAAACATTGCCGGGCCCTACAATAAATCAAGCCAAACAACCAGATAATACATATGGCAATACAGTTTCCTTTGTTAAAGCATATCATTCCTCTGTCTGTATAACGTACATTCAACACAGTTTCAGTGCTCGGAAGCAGAAATGACTAGTACACGTTCTGCACATAATAAGTTACTAACAAACAAAGGTCAAAAACAAATTCGATGATTAAATATTGAACGTAAAGTGTCTGATAACCTGTTATGGTTACATAAAATGCCACCGAAATACCGCAATATGAGAGGCGCTATCAAGGAATGTATTTATGAGACCTAGTAATTTATAAGTAAATTTTCTGAGTTATTGCAAACTGATATTTTGTATATCTTATCGAAATGTATTTACCACATTACGAGTACTCGTTAATTTATATAAACTTGTGCCCTTGGGTTTAAGCATGTAAGTGGGCCATATAGTATCGGAATGGAGTCAACCGGAACTGTGTTTACAAAGAGCATGCAGAAGTATTTGTTTCATGAACTGCTTTGTTTGGCCTTTGGCCCATGAAATAAAACTGGTACTTGTATTGTAAACACGACTTTATTATTAAAATATAATATTTAAAACATTCATCTTGCAAAGTATGTTGATACTACTTTGGGAAGGAGTCTGTTGTCCATAAGTAGAGACATTTTTGCGAACTCTTTACAGAAGTAGCGACATCATCATCATCATCATCGCAACAACAACCTTAATAACTCGCTTATTTGAAGATGAAATTAAAAATGAAACCATTTATATCTTAGACAGGTATTCCTTTGTCGTTCTTCGACACGTTAATCACTCTTTGAAAAAATAGTAATTAAAATAAAACAACATACATAATGAATTGTTTGAGTGGCATTTAGAAGTCAGTAGAGAAAAGATTCCTTATGGATAATGACTTCCTTTATTTATTAACAACACCGGTTCGACACGGGTCCTGGTGTCGTTGTCAAGCAATATGACATCTTCAGTGTCGAAACGTTGTATGATTATAAATAAAAGAACTCATTATCCATAAGGAATCCTTCTTTCTATTAGAATATACATGCATAATGTATTCGCCACTAACACTTAAAGTTGACGTCTTGGTTGAGTTCGGCAAAGGCAGATGTTGATCCTAGGTGTTTCCACAAATTCAATTATGTATTAATTCCCTGGATTATTATTTAATTAACAATTGTAAGACGTTTTGAATGCACCTACAGACATCTCAAGTTCAACTGGTGTTCTGAATGTTGCCTCAAGTCCAGACGCAGCTATCTCTATTTAAAACACAGTCCATTAATTGTTTCAATTGGTTTTATTTAAACGCAATCATGGTTCTTCTCGCTGCAGGCGACGGACATCATGATGCAGTGTATGTTTCGCCTAATCACCTCTTTATCTCTGGAAGCGGTGATGGTGTACATCAGCCTTGTAAATTGCAATCTAGAGGTCCACGTGACGTAATGGTGATCTACTTGAGCTCAGGCAAGGAGACAGATATGTTAAAGGTGTCCTAAAGTGTTGCAACGTTATTTATTTATTTATTTATTTACTCGAGAATGAAACACAAAGGATGGTGATTTTGTGTTTTAATTTCGACTTTTTAGAGGTAAAATAAATTGATTATCTCGACAGAAAGAGCACCTTCGAAATTTTTGAAGTTCGAAGTTATAGTAGTTTCAATCCAGAACCAATGTATCAATAATTATAATTGCAACAAAACACACTTATATGACATGCTTATTTGATCAGAGGAAGTAATTTTGTCACCCATAAGTAAGACCTTACAGCTATAAACTGGCGAACAAAAGAAAGATTAGTTCCCGGGAATTTTTAAAAAAGACAAAAACACAAGGTGATGCAAACCTTTTACTTCGAAGGTATAAGCATATGGCGAGATGTACACAATAATCACCATTAAATGTCAACAGGATCGTTCTCAAACAGTATTAGGGGTAAATTGTTTACTATCGGCATGCATTATTATGATCGTTTGTTTAGTTACTGTCGATCTTGTGCATACAAATTCGTGTGTATTACAAATTTGGCACGAGTACACTGATGGTGTTCTTAACCTTTTACCGGCTCTTATATGCATGTGTTTTTTGTTGGATTTTCAACTCGTTTTTCCATCAATGCAGATGGTTTGTTTTTCCGTCATATTGATGCAGTTCCTCATTTGGACGGGCACTGAATTTTCATGTTGCAATTCATGAAAAAGACATGATAGTTCTGTTTCGAACTCGACCAAGTGTCTAATAATGGATTCAGTCTTTCCACCATAAAATGACGGAATGTGGAAACAATATGCCGGGCAATAAATGTTCATACCAAATCGGAAAACAGGTGTTAGACACTTGCACAAAGTAGTTCCTGTGGATCGACAAGACGACGTGAAAAGAAAATGTCCAATTCGTCTGTATGACAAACAAGCAACTGCTTGACTGTGGGTCACTTATTTGATACGTAATTCAGAGTAGGTTCTGAGATAAATGATGTAGGGCACCCTGGGTCTGGTAATTGGGACTGGGGTCATCTTCGGACACCTTGTGTCGTGGATTTATTTAACAACAGACCACAGAGTTATTGGAGGCAAATAAAGTGACATCATTACCAAGGTTCCCATGTCCACGATAACACAGTCAATTGTTTATCTTATCCAAATGTCATTAGATGTGTTTGTGATTTAGATTTGAAGCTGTCACCACTGAAACGTTTTGATTGGCTGTGGGGCACATTGGGACCTTTCATATGGAGCACATTGAGACTAACTGATTGAGTTGATGATAATTACATCAATGTTTATGAGATGTATGCTCTTATAAGGGTTGATTCATATGATAAAATGTGTAACTTTATGCACCAGGAATATCGGCATGAATTTTAAAACACCTGACCATTACGTTTTTAACACCTTTTACATGGCTCAGTAGGTATATTGTTGAAAGACTTTATGTTACATGTGGAGGTATTTCTTAAATATTCAAGTTCAACTTTTACAGGTGAGTTGATAGGTGTCCCAATGTACCCACCATTGGGACAAATTGCGACACTTGTTTTTCAATATTTATTCCCATTATATCTATTACATTAATGTTTGTTACATGGCGTTGCTTTGACATTAAGTGAGCAGACGAGTGGTTTATCTATTTTAATCCAAAAAGGTACTCCTCTTGCAAAACTCGTCGAAACCCATCACGACCATGCGACAACAGAAGGTCTTAAAATAATTCATCACTACTTGTTAACTTAGCAGTTCAGCTGAAGGTAGGAACAACCCCCAGGATGCTGCGCATCGTGAAGGTAATGAAAACTTTGTGCCGAAAGTTCTTGTGGCCAGGTCAGTATATAGCATGACCATACAATATCTCATTGACCTCGTTTCTGTGTAGGTCTACAGAAACATCTCATGGATATCGTTTCCGTATACACGATGTATAAAGCAACATCTTTCTGCCTCTTGCGACCTACGTTTCTATATATAGCAACACCTTGACACTCTTTTCTATATATAGCAACACCTTGCTACCTTCAATTCTATATGTTATATAAAAGTATATATACAGTAACACCTTGTGACCTTATTTTCTGTATACATGTACAGCAACATCTCGCTGCCGTCGTTTCTCTATATGTGTCCGTATATAGCCAGAGTCATAGAGGTATGAGAACCCTAAATCATTATTACACCGTTGCCATGTCAGGTATAATAGTGTAACAAACATATTTATTACCTGATCTCCACCCAGCACCCTCTATCGGAAGTGCTGATGACAGTGATCCGGTTGCAATGGAGTTAGCACCCACCTCTCTCTAGACCAATACATCACCAACTGCCAACTACAAATTTACGCACACTTTCTAAGCCCAGATTTTGGCTTCGCTCTTTTCATTTCTTTGATGTACGCGGGCCCCACGGTAGCCCGATGGTAGATAACAGTAGATGATCCATGGGTATCACTTATCAGGCAGCAATCCCATGCCCACCGAGCTCCCGAGCTAAGACAGTACTGTAACCTTACACACGTTGTTATTCTCGGGTATTGTTCGCTGAGGTTAATCAGTGTGTCTTGCTTGTGTGTGGTACAAGACAAAAGTTGAGATTTAAAGAGCCCTGCGCCAGTATTATTATACACAGATGAAAATAAGCTAATGTCAGAACAGTAGGGTAGATATAGACACTGGTTGGGGGTGGGTGTGGGGCATGGTTACGTATTGTGGGGGGGGGGGGCGAGATTAATAATTCAAACTTCAAGTACAACCTCTGGTTTTATAAAAAAAATGTCAATTAAAAAAACGTTGCATTGTTAAACAATATCTTTGTAAACACAAACTTGGGTATTAAAGTTTATCATATGAAATACAATATTGCGTTTTCCGGTGTAAAATATGAACACATTTCTCATCTAGCGCTCCTAAAACAACTAGTACGTATCCTGTGTATAAAGCGGACAAAAGCATAATGGAGATAACTCGTTGTTATAAGACACCTAACTCCGGAAAGTCGGTCAGATCTTAGATGATCCCTAAATAAAGTCAGTACTGCAGTTAGATAACATCAAACAGGGATGCTCCGAATGACGGGAACGAGAAGTTCTCACAACACTTGATATACCAACAGGGGTTTTATGTAAGGAAGGGATTTCCTGTCGTGTGAACCATACGGGCTACGGGATAACTTAATCAGTGGCGTATCTTCCTAAGAACTCCAAGGTCACTGGTTTAATTCTAGGTAGACAAGCTCAGCATCTTCTCTGTAGAAGTCGGTCTTGTTGATTAAATGCATGATCCTGTCTGTCCATGATCAGTAAACAGGGGTGGCGCCAGGATTTCTTCGACGTGGGAGCTGAGGTCCCCGACAAGGGGTCTAAAATCCCCGACAAATACACAAATTGTCAAATAACACAATAAAATACATACTTTTTCTCGGAAATCTTCCCCGACGAAATGATATAGGCTCCTTATTTTACACCCAAAGTAGGCCTACAATATCTCAACTCAATTTCAGTACTTGCTAGCAACTAACAGGAGTCTCCTGTAAAATAATTCACTTATGATATCACTTTATAAGATTTCATCTTTCAAATTAATAAACTCAAAACTGTAGCAATATTTCAGTTCAAAATGCAAATAAATATCTGTCAACACATGACCCCTTGAACACTGTTTCAGGTTCCTGTTGCACTTTAGGTAAAGGGAGCTAACTGTAGTTTGATGCCTACCGAATGCAATAAACTGCCCGGTGTTCCTGGAAGGTGATTCAAGTGACTTGAAATACATGTACTTGAAAATAACAATGGCATTTGTATGAAAATCATACCGTTTCCTGCTGACCAAACCTCTAGGTTGACGACAATATCTGTTTCAGAAAGTCGCTCATGTTATATCGAACCAGAACTCAAAACTGATTAAAAAAATGATTTAGTTTAAGCGGAGAGAACGTGCCGTATATATAACAGCCACACGATAGTCAGGAAATAAATACATACGAAATTAAGTGTTTGAGCCTAAAACATCCACTCGACACCACTCGAAACCTGACATCTGTGTGTGAGAAACCAGCAAGTCATCCTGAGAGATATTTTGCATTTATGATTAATTTTAAAGTTGAATACGTGTTCCCGTTCACAAATAATAGGTTTGGCGCATTCTATATCAAATAAATAACATAAACTGCAGACTGGACATACTTAATTCAATAATACCGTATTTCCATTGTCCCGACAGATGGAGACGGGTTTGTTTTCTATCTTAAAATGTACCGTCATTTCCCTTCGTTCAAACTCCCCGCAGTGCCTTCCCCTAAGCTGCAAGATGTACGTAATCCACCGCTGTATGAAGTTTGATATGAAAAATAGTAACAGTGTCTTGCAGAATGTAAAGATGTTGAAAGCATCTGGAAGTTTTTGAAGTTGTTACCGTTTTGCTGCATATTATTTCAGGTTATCTATGATCATCTGTTACACACTCAACAGACTTTTAAAGATACAACATAGTTCATGAAAAATATCATTTTCTAGGGAGGTCCGGGAGCATGCTCCCCTGGGAAATTTTGAACACTTAACGTGCAAAATGGTGCATTCTGAGCATAGTCACAATATTTTAGGGGTTGGGTTGCTCCTGACATTACAAAACAAAGTCAGGAGAGGGGCACGTGTCCCCCACCCCGGATCCGGGCCTGACATACACCAACAAAATAATATAAAGTGGAGCGTGTTAAAGTACCCAGAAAGATCGCACAGAAGGTTTGCAAATGCATTTTCTTTTCTTTTTTACTCAGGTGTAAAGAAATATATTAATAATTCACGCCCATCAAATTTGACAGACGTTTTAATATGTATACATGTACAGTATTCACAGATTGAATAAATTCAAAGATTTGTTAATAACTGACCTACAAGTAAATGTGTCCACCTTGTGAATCTCGTGTCAGCGGACTAAATCTCGAGCATTGTCACTAAAATAACAAAATACAGTATTATAATTCCTAACACAAAAGCCATTCTATCTGAAGCTTTTAGTACATTAAGGATCAATAGATATACTAGTATTCATAATTAAATATTCAACAATGAATACGATAGTATAGAGTAATGATTATCATTTAGTTTACATTCCTTAAAGCCAACTCACAATATTGAACTGACTCTGAACATCAATCATTTCTGTCATGTCCAGCACACTCTCAATTCGAAAATAGAAGTGACGTTAGTGTTATGCTTGTGATGAATCCAATATTTACTTGTGTATTAAATGCTGTCGGCGAGAATACACGGTATGTATCGGGTGGATCATGTCAAGGAATTAGCCCTGAGCTCCGTGAGCCCCCGGATCATGCGTAGTTGATCTCCATCCGGGCACCCGAGGCCTCACATTGTGTACTGGACTAAAGATAAGGGGAACAAATCCCGTTACGGAAACTGTGACAGATCCTTGATATATCAGAAGTTAGAAGTTGTGTTATGAGTTCTTTGCATTGTTTCGAAATTAACTTCACTTATTTGACTTTGCAGAAGCGTAGCGCGACGATCCAGGTTTTGCAATCTGCCCTGTGCATGTCTGTGTATCGGTGTATTGTTTTATTGCTATTATTTCGTGAGAACAACTTGCAAACCAAATTTTCATTTTTGTTGCCAAGTAATATTCTGGTTTATGTACTATGAAGACTTCAAATCAGTGACTTTCGTCCAGTGTCTTGGGTTTTGGCGCTGCTTCTCGGGTTCTGCAGCAGGTGAACCTGGTTGCTGTTTGGGTACCAAGTAAGGCTCGTCTTCCTTTTATTGGTAGGAGATGCCTTAGGGGCATCCACATCCTTGGCAGGCACAGCAGCACCGGCAGACAAAGGCAGGAAATTGGGTGTGGACCATCCCATGGGCATCTTCAACACGGGTAGATCAACCCTCAACTGGTTCACATTCATGATGTATTCAGGGGACCATTGCGACGCACTTAAGTTGCTCAACAGCCCCTGGATGGTGGCATTGTGTCTGCTTTCAAGCTCCTTTCCAACACGAATTCGAATACTATTCTCCAAACCTCTGGAGGCTGACATTGTGTCTGCCTTCAAGCCCCTTTCGTCCACGTCATGCGTTATGGGGCTAATCGGGTCAGGACCTTATTTTCTGCCAGGAAAGCAATGTCCACATCCTCCATGTGCTCTACGAATGGCATGTCTTCCAGAAGCCATGTAGTTAACACTTGTACCACCTTCCGAAGCCTATTGGTTACCATTCTAATGGACGTTACTGAAATTAAAATGGGAGAAACAGGGCGGTAATTGCGATCACGTGTGGTAACATTTCGACCAACTTGTTGTCTTACTTTCCTCCCAGCCTGCTAAAACCGATCGATATGCTATATATGGTACATCCTTCCATTCGGTTTTGAGATGATTCAATGTATAAAATTATGTTAATTTACAGGTAATGTGTTTGTTGAGTAAAATTAATTCAAATAAATAAAAACATAAATTATACCGTGTGTTCACGATATATTTAATCTGTATACGGATTCATGTAAAATGTACAAGTCATCTCTAATACAATATTATGAAACATTTTTACATAAATGGGTTAAGTTAATTAATTATTTACATTAGTATCTAGAAAGGATGCCAACGTACATGTATTTCTGTTAAGCTTTGTAAACAATTCACTAGAGATCACACAACAGAATGGATCAACCGCAATTTCGAACATTGAATGTCAAGTGTACAACAAACATAATTGTGTTGAACCTTTTATCGAGTTACATTGGACTGGCAACATTTCAGTCTTATCGCCACAGCAAAAACAACAAAATCGGAACCAATCAAGAACTGGAAAGGAAAAGATCACTATACATTGTATTTTAGTCGTCTCCTATGACACGTGTGAGGCTGTTGGGGTCTTATATTTACCCGGGGGCCTCATTGGGCAGTGTCTGACGTTGCAAGTTCATTCTTCAATAACTGATGGCCCCGACTGATCAACTTGAGCCAAAATCCTCTGCACAATAACACTACACTACACTATGGCAACACTACACTCACTGGGGATGAAGATAGAGAAATGCTGAAAACCAAGGACATTAGGGCTGAAGAGATAAGTCCTGGTTACTTCTTTCAGTCTTTGGCTGCTGCCAAGCCTTGGAGCTAAAGCTTGGCAAAACATGCTTGTGTCATTAAAATAAATATGTGTGTGCTCATTCTGAGCACAAAGTATTGTATCTCTTTGATAGTGGCCCGAAACATCCCTTATCCAGAGGCTGCAGCCAATGCCTTTAGCGAGGAGGAATGGCCAAAATAATCACCCCTCTTCCTTGGCCTTCTCCAACCGACCAACCACCTCGTGACTGTGGTGCCCGTCCATGATCAACAACTGGTCTTTCTGGGGGACGTTTTTAAAACAAAAAACCGTCTGAAACCACTGATCGATGTCCCAATAGGTCTTTCATTCACGCAATTTCTTGAAAAGTCCAAAGGACACCAGGAGGGTCTCCTGCTACATCAAAGGAGAGCAAGGACTTTGACGTTTTCTTTTTTATTATCATTGATGCCGTTGATGCATGCTACCACTGTGATGTAATCACGAGACATTGATACCTGTGGCACAATCCTTGACCCCTGCTAGCAACACTTGCTGGCACATGCTCCAACTGGAAGCCAGTCTCATCCATATTCCAGATCTTTTGTGGAGCATGAAAGAAACAATATTGCATTTATAACTTTCGTCTGTGATGTAGGCTACTTAGTTTTTGTGGTTTTCTCGGGGTAAGAAATGGGTTTCATTTCATGAACCCATTGTACCATTATATACGTCCCTATAATTTATTTTTGGAAAGGATTCTGTAAGTTAAAATATTTTGGCAACTTGAGCCGCGTTCATCGAGACCTGAGGTCTTGTAAACCAAAATCCTTTCTCAACTACCTGTTGCATTTTGATGACGATTCCTTTTTAAGAGTATCTGGAGTGTTTGGTGGCTGCCAAACTGGTTTTCCGTGCCTTACTTTTCCTGTCAATAACGAAATAATTACACATTTATAACGAGTATAGATCTATTTATTTGTTTGTAAGCGTCTTTGTTTAGTTGTTTTCATTTGTTGATTGAATATGTTATTAATACGTTATAATTTGGCGTGGGTATACTGATCTTGTGATTTTTTCATTTTAAAGTAGCCTACATACCATTCAGTCTTCCATCATCGGTTTTAAATGTAGGGGAAACCGGAGTGAGATGTCCCAGGGGTGAAAAGTCACAGGCAATTAAATGCATCTTTTTGTTCCAACCCTTTTGTTTTAAGTCCATATTAGGAGTGAGCTTGGGTTCACAGATAAGACAGAATGGATGGGAAGTAACCAGCTCCATTCTGTTGAGACAACCAGTGATAGCACATCAAA
>JAUELE010264684.1:0-10224 GCA_031471655.1 Diodora aspera | reverse complement strand
ATAATGCCAATATGTACAGTGCAACTAAGGAAAAGCATGGATGAAGAGATGTGTTTTTAGCAAGGATTTGAAACAGTACCAAGAATGCTTATGCCAAGACCATTTCAGTAACTGGTTAGTAGTTTTTACCTGTATGCAATTTAAAGCTAACCATTCCTGCAATAGATAGCAGTGGTATCTGACCGAGGGTATTCTGCAATGGATGGTAGTGGCATCACATCTAGGTTATCCTCTCGATAATTTCAGTCACCCTCACAGGGACTGAGAAGAACAGATCCTCAAATGTACATGTATGCTGTGAATACCATTGTCGTCGCATCAATACAATCTGATGTCATAACAATGGGAATTTAACGCGGAGGAAAGAGGACGGAGACATCGAGCCTTGATTTAACGGATACAATCTGAAGATAATTGACGTTTGGCACCCTTAATACAAAGTAAATGTAAAATTTATACAGCTAGCCACAACGCGGTATTTTTCACAAGAGTTACTAAAACCCTGCTGTCACCAAACTGTCGTCCTGCTAAATACACGTCTAATGTACATGTAACCGTCAATGAAAAGACATTAAAAGCAATCTCCACATCAAGGACTTAAATCTACATCAGTTGTGTCCAGATTCTCCGTAGGACTGGGCACAAGGATGGCTGCTCAGGCTGAGGTAAGCATATCAGGTCACCTTCGTCATTACGAAACCGATATCGTATCGTTCGGTGTAAATGAAACCTGTTTCACTATTGTCCCTCAGTAGGTTGCGTCTGACAAGCATGAAGTTCTTCATAGAACAGTATCAGTTTTTATTAATCAAGGCAGGGGTTAAATCTCCCTCAAAGCAATAGAAACAAAGTTCACTCAACATGATGCCTTATCTGTGCAAGATCCCGCAAAGGTAAAATAATTCAACATAATTATTTCAGTTCAGTCAACGGATGTGTTTTGAAGACTTGAAATTCTTTCACTTTCAACTACTACCATAACATCCTTGTATGATATATAACCTAAACCTAGGGATTATCTGTGGGAGTAGATTATTATGTTGGGGTACAAGGACTTGCTGAAAGCATCAAATGCTACATGTAGCTATAGCCAATACCGTCACCAGTTAGCAAAACAGCTTTTGGTCGGTTCAGACTTCTATAACAGAAGCTCATGTCCTCCCAATATATCATAAATCTAAGCTGAACGACATACCATATATACTGATAGACATAAATACGGGAACGACATACAATATATACTGATAGACATACATACATGTACGGGACCGACATACAATATATACTGATAGACATACATACGGGACCGACATACAATATATACTGATAGACATAAATACGGGAACGACATACAATATATACTGATAGACATAAATACGGGACCGACATACAATATATACTGATAGACATAAATACGGGACCTACATACAATATATACTGATAGACATTAATCTGGGACCGACATACAATATATACTGATACTGATCTTGTATATTTTAATCAGCTACACATGAACATATGAACTGTCAGTGTTTGATGAGTGCTTCATATCTCCCGATGACCACTTTACATCGGCATGGAACGCATGAGATGCTTTTAATTAACACTGTTTCCAACTACCTTACTTTATTACTTTCCATCAGTATAGCTTTCAAACATGGATCACACAGAATGTACTTCTCTCAGCTGTCGGCTTGTACTGACCAGCTCAGCTCAAAGAATCCGGAGATCGCAACATAAATATCATGGTAAACATTAGTCTATCTGACAAACCATGTAATGTTTTAAGAGACTTGACAAGTCTATAACAATGCAAGTCTAGGGATAGCTGATTCTCTGAAATTCGGCCCAGGAGACGCAAGGCTCTGTACAATAAATATATACTCTGTGCAAAATACACAAAAAGAAGAAAAAATAATAAATTTCAGAGACTGCAGTCAGTTTAGGTAAACATGACTTCGGTGGGATGAAGCCCCAATACGTTGGCTGCCATTGGATCTTTTATTCAACAATGACTTAGGTTGATGCGAGATGGACTTTGAGCCGCCAAGTAAGAGGCTCACTTTATACACAGTCGGTCATAGTCGGTTTCATAGGAATCGTTCTGGAAACTAATGGTGTGAATAAATTGGAGAAAGTGCATTGTAAGTCATTGCTGTTGCAATTTCAAGGAATCCTCCTGAATTTATTTGAAACACTTTTCGTGTTCCTTTGAATGCGTGTAATTAAGAAGGCTAGATTTGCTGCGCTTACGAGTTCTATGAGGAGGCTACTCTTCAGCACTCACCATTGCTAAAATCATTAAGATATGCAGGGCTCAATTCAAAGACATTATGTGATGTAAATTTCAAGCAAAAATATTTCAATATGTCAAAGTGGGAGCTTCACAGCTTGCTTGTCTCCAGACCAGTCATTTACAGGAGAGTTAGTGCTTTACAATGTGCTTGTTCAAGTGCATCTAAAATTCACGAAGTAGTCGCCTGTGGCCGGATTATCCACTTCGACAAAATGACTAAAATCAAGTCCTTTAATCTTAAAGTTACTTCTCACTACAAACTGGATATTTGGAAATAAACGATATCACCTCTGATGTGCGTATAAGTAATAAGGAGTCTTCATTATCACGTATGTTATATTACAGTGGTAGTTCAGTGTATATAACACGATGGTGTAGTAATTGTGTATCGATTTATAGAGGTTTGGTGAAAGATATTCATATATTTCAGAATGCAACAAGGCATGTAAAGTTTGATTGGGAGGCGGTCGATTTCATCGAACACAAACAAGAACACATAGGGGATTATACGATATATTGGCCACCAAACTAAAGGTATTCATAAAATAACCATGGTGTACATTATTAAATATTGTATTGTTTTCGATGGGGGGGAGGAATAAATAATTGCCTCAATATCGCATTTGTCGGGTGTTGTCTTCCGTGTGTGTCATGTTTATTTTACAAAGCAAATATTAAATCAAATGAACGTTTCTTGATAAAGAAGCAGTGAAATAAAATAAACACAACCGTCTTACCGATAAATATATACTTCAAGCTGTCCTCGTGTGTTTAATTATCTCTTTAAAGTTGTCCTGGCGGAGTATCACAACTTAAGCGTATTGCACTCGACGTTGATAGTGTCATCGAAATCTTGAAATCTTTTTAACTTGTCTTGAAAGCAATCTAATTTTAAATACGTTCTACTCTTCAAAGAGATGATTCAGTGTGATCAACTTTGTTTTGTTTCCAGAATTAGCAAACAAGATCAAAGGAAGCTCTAACATTGGTATGCTAAACTATAAACACCCACTTAACACTGTCTTACCACCCTGATTAATTCACAATTGATGTACGAAATATAAGTTTATCGTGATCCATGTGACGAAAGGACTAATTGAATATATTATTAATGAAACACGATCTCCTGTATGTGAAGTGATGTAAGTCACAAGGCAAGATGGAATATTGATAAAGACTTTTGTCGACATGTAAAGTAGATGAATGAGTTTTCAGAATAATGTTATTGCACTTAAATCTTTTGTTTCTACAGTGGTCTAACTGACTGGAAATATGCCTATTAATCTGCAAATATGGACTCAATCTAGTTCTCTATGCAGTAAGGTCACATTTTATTTAGCGTGACGAAAACAAAAATTAGGAAATACACACAACACTGATCGCATAACATTCGGAAAATCCTCCACCGCGCTCATCGCTTCTGATATGGGACCTGATTTTGAACTTAACTATTCCGTTCACACCAACACAACAGTACAAACAGATTGCAGAAAAGTAACACTAACAAAAGAAAAACTTGAAGGATTGCAAATTATGTGATACAGTGCTGTAAAAATTCCACTTACTGACAGATTTCTCTGGACGAAAGCGTGATTTTAAAAGTAATAATGGCTTTCAGTATTCTTTAAGCTGGATCACTACTAGAATGTCAGCGTTCCGCTTTTGTTTGCCACTGAACTTCATAAACCGTATTGTGCATGCGATGACGTGTGGAATTCATGCTCGGTTCATTTGGGGTTAGTCTTTGATTGAGTGTTGGTCTTCATACCTCAGCAATCCGTAACACGAAATTTCAAAATCGCACTTACTGTAGAGAGCGTGATTATAATTTTAACGTGGCTTTCGATCTTGCAGCTGCAATACCACAATACTAGATGCTTCACATCTTCACATTGCTGACGGGGGGGCTCAGTCTCTGGTCTGAACAACCATGTCTGCAGTAACCGAGTCGATTCGCCGCTCAGCCCAGGGAAGACACGTTACAGCATCTGTTCACCTCTCCAGATTTCGTGACAGACAATGAGTGTAGCGTTAACATATATAATTACTCGTGACCAGAGTCTGGCCCTAAACTGCAACTTGGTTTGAATATTAATAAACGAAACCCAATGTTACCTAATATTTACATGTATATAAATAAACAAAATCTCTCACCGCTCAACGCGATTACGTAATTTAAACTGAGCACGGTTCATCCTCGAAATCCAGGACATATATGGTCTGTCATATGCGCTGAAATCATTCGTATTCACGATGATCATCTCAAGGCAGGCTTTTTAACCAATCAATGAAGCTTTTACAGCGAAAGCGTGCGTCTAATCGTTTGGCGCGTCTCTCCTAACGCTCGGCGAAGCAAAGATGTTATGTGTTTAAATTTATCAAGAGTTACTTCTCGTTCAGTGAATGCGACGTTTCATTGGTTGGCTATATTTAGCAGATTTGAACTTTCCGTACACACAAAACGACTATGGTCAATAGGAGTACATCCAGGATATATGACGGACCGTTAACGGATCGGAGTCACATACGCCCTGGATTCCTCGGGGATGAGCCTAGTTAAGCGTGAGTGTAAAGAGGGCGGCTATGTTTGCTGTACGTCAATTGAAAACATAATATTGGAAATACGAAGTGGCATTTGCCTGTACATTGAAGAATAGTTTTTTTTTAATACTATGTAAGTGTGTTGTTGTTTGCATGTACACGTACATGCGTGTTGCCCTGACCTGAATAATCATTTCTTTCATGTTTTATACCATTTTAGGGCATATCAGTGTGAACATTTTGAGTAACAATAAATTGTTCTATCATGTATAGTTCATGTGTTACGTCAATTTATTCTTCTCCTAGCCCATAACTAGCCTAAACACATTTGCACCTCTACTCCAACTTCTACCTGTTCTTGTTTCTTCAATCACCAACTGTTATTCCGTAGACAAGCAGATTCGGAAATGGCATACAAGATGCTATCCAGAAATAGCAATGTCCAAAAACCACAGCAGAGGAAGGGGAAGGTTTTGACCCTCAACCCTTGAACAATATGGCCTTATTTCGTTGGGCTTATTAAGTTTGAAAGCTATACAACACATTGTTATTTCCTAAATAATCAGTGCTTTGATTAAGAAAACAAAAATACGACATTCTACGTCCTGTGAGAAGAGTTTAAGGGAAAAGGTTTTAGATCAAGTGAAACAAAACAGTTACCAATAAGGCTGCATTCTGTAGAAGTTTAAAGGTAACAACTCCATTAAGTGCAGGAAGAAAAGTAGTTAGCATGGCTCATGTAGATACCCCTCTTCCAGGTGAAGATGCCCCAATGCTAATGAAATGATTAGTAATAATAATAATAATAATAATATAATAATAATAATAATAATAATAGTCCACTTGTATAGCGCATAATTCCACACATAAAGCATGCACAAAGCGCACAAAGGCATTAAGGCACCAAGGGTTTCAAGCTAATGTTCACACAGATATGCAAATGATGCACAAAGTACATCAACACCTCTTATATATCACGTGCGTAAAGTTTTATCAGATTCCAACGATTCATGATTATTATCCATGTATTTACAGGAAATTCTTTTCGACCCTTACTGGTTGTTGTCGCCGCAGTGCAGCGCCATTACCCAATTTCAGCTGGGCCTGCTGGAACAAGTGGAGTTAGGTACCTTGCCCAAGGGTACAAGGCGCACCGCTAGCTAGGATGGAACCCGCGACCTAACCATCGTCGGATCACGAGGCCAGACACCTGTTGCTCATGGGCACCGCGCCTCCATCATTAACACATAATGATGTTGTTATAGGTGGACGAAAACTAAGTCAAATGATTAGGTCAATTTGCAAAAATCATGAAAATGACAACACAGATATGCAAATGATGCACAAGGGAGATCTACAACTAATACAGATCACATGTGTAAAGTTTCAAAAGTATCCGAACATTGGTGAAGGTGAAGATTGGAACAAAACATGTGGCGGACGGACATGCTGAGCGCAAAACATGTATTTTAGCCAGAAAGAATCATGCGATTTACTAATGAATTCTATCACAGGTACACGCAAGGACTGGCGAACGATATGCAACGTAATGTTGATGTCAGGCGGATCTGAGTTTCAGAACAGAACAGAACAGATCTTTATTTCTCGTCAAATCACACAGGGTGATATAGAGAACCTTACTTACAAATGAATATACAAATACAATACAATATACAAGTAATACAAAACAATACAATATATAATATACGATATAATATACAATATAGGCATATACATTATACAGAAAGAGTTGATATTTATACTAAATCTTTATCTATTACAGCTAACACAGCCTTCTCTTTGTGAATTTACACAGACTTATGACTAATGGCTTATAATTACAGTTTAAAGGTATACAAATTTATTATTATCAGGATAGTTACAGAAATATTTAGGGAGTAATTCTTCTCGAAGATCCTGTAAGGTTTTACAGCAAAGAATAAAATGATATTCATCTTCTATTTCTTCATTACATAAAGTACATATTCTATTAATATTTTCAATATTATAACAACGACCAGTTTCAATGGCAAGTCTGTGATTTTGTCGTGCGCAGTTAAGTAAGCCAGCGTCTTAAAGTAAAAGGTACATTTAACAAGTAAGGCTCGATAGCTAGTTCTGTTTTAATAAGACTATAAACACTTCCTTTTGATGAGAGCGTCTTACTGTAATGCCATGTTTGTTTGAACTGATCGATGACAAAATGGCGCATATTTCATTATGTTTTTTATTGCATTTTACAATCTATGGCGGCTCGGGTACGAGGTAGCGGTGGCGTGTCCTTCGCTCTCGATCTGTAGAGTGATGCCTGGACACTGTAGTAGGTCGGAACCATGGATACTACCTCATCATTGTTGTCTGAGAACGGAAACCTTAAATGAAAGTAATACAGACTATAAGTAAGACTGAAGAAATATTCTAATGTATATAACACATATAAAGTACATACTTCGACTGAGAAAATTACATGCTAAAATGTGTATATATTAATTTATTCATATATAAACGATCTGTTAATGCGACAAACTGATCATGTAATATATGGTTATCTATATAAGTTGCTTCATTAATTATTGATATACAAGATCCTTTACCTGATATCTCTTCTCGGTACATTGCTGGGACAGGATCCTGGGAATCTCTGACAGCGGTTTTCAAGTTGGCAAGAAAGGGGTCGATCTTCAACTGTCGATGATCTGCAGGATGGTTGTGGATGGTCGGTTTGCAACATCTCCAATGAATGGTTTGACCCCTGCGAGACTTAACACTAAACCTATGTCCTGAGAAGACAAGGTACTGTCCACCTCTACCATTCGGAATAAACTCTGTGTTAACTTGTACATTTGCCTTGATAGAATGAAAGTCAACAAAGCAAAGATACACTTATATACTCATTATGAGTGCATTTTACTAATTTCAATCAATTTCTTAAAAACATAAATTCATAATTGCTGATCAGCCGATCACTTTATTAAAAAAATCCATTCACGGACCCCTGTTCACTTGCCAGGGGCGGGTGAGTTGGTGCTCACCCTGTGAGGGCCCCACGAAAATTTGTAACAACACGACTAAGCCCTAAGAATCATAGCCGGGTGCCGGGTAAGTGAGGTCAACCCATATAAACTGACCTTTGATCTGTCCTATTGGCCCTTGATGAAATAATGTTTACATAGGCAAGAGTTTTAAGTGTCTCAGCGTGTTTACTGATCACCTTGGTGTAGTGACATTAATTGAAGGAAATCCATCCCGAAGTTTTTACACGGTGTAGCAGTGAACATCCCACTTCATAAATATCAGTAGGCATAGACTATATCATGTCAACAAGCCATTATGTAGCCTATACACTTATCAACAGTTCGTCATATGTTTGTATCATTTTTTTGTTAGAAAATGAAAAGAGGACTTTTTTCCGGAAGACTTTTTCACCTAGGCAAATTTAGGACTTTTTTACCGATACTTTTTTTACCAGGACTTTTCTACCGAACACCGAGTAAAGAGTGCGATGACGAAGATGTCACTGAGTTACATGAGGACGAACGGAGAACAGAACAGAAAAGAAAACACTAGATAATGGATCACCATTTTCATGTTTGAACACGTTTTATTTGAAATAAAGAGACTGTAAGAAGAATTTGTTATTTTCCGATGACAGCGGATAGGGCCGATACGAGTGTCAGTTAAACTTGTCACAGGGTGTCAAATGTCAATGGTATTCTTGTTTTTTCGAACACAACAATATCTAGACATGTGGTTCTATATTTTGGTGAAATTTGGGAAAAAATATGCATGGTTGCTATGGACTTTCATCTAAAATATAATGCTCACTTTCTTTTCTTTTTTTTCTCAAAATGGCCGCCAAGGGAAATCGTGAAGCCCACGACTTTTAAAGTAACGTAACGTTGTCAAATATCATCCTAGAATTAAAACGTTTGGTGTTCTGAAAAGCTTATTAATTGCTCTTTCTGACGACGTGCTTAACTCAAAATGTGTGACGTTTGAGACCAAGTAGAAGTTATTTTCCAGAAAACGTAAAAATACAAATTTTAGAAATTCTAAATAGCAAAAGCAACGACTCAACCACAAGCTTGATGAATACAAACAGTTTTGTGAACAAAATATTGAACGGTTTAGAAGAAATGAATCCGGAAGGATGGACAGACGGCACGCAGTCCGAGATCCCCCACCCATTTCGTGGCATAATTCCTGGTATCCAAATATAAGTGGAACTAGCAGTATGGTCAGATGAGTGTAACCGCGTGCTCAGAGGAGTTCATTTAAGTTTGTAAGCTCGGAAAAGTGGACGCACGTGCAATTCATGAAACCCGTGACTAAACGCTCTGTCGTTAATCTGTCACAGTATATGTTGAAGGAAACGAATGTACACATGCTTACTAAATAATTTGTAAAAAGTTTGGTATAAGTGTTCATGCTTCAAAAACATATATGTACCTAATTTTAGTAGCTATAAATATCACATTAAGTGATACAGAAATCTGGACTCCCATATGGCGAGAAGCACACTAAGTCAAACCCTGATCACAGAGCTGGGTTTGGCGCAATTTCATTTGGATACTTGCACTCACTACACGCACATTTTAGTGGCAACCAGAGATTAACGATATGAAAGGATGTTAAGCATAGATATATGTAATCCCAAACGTATGGCAAGGTCTTAGGCACTTTTGACGAAGAATTCTAATTAATTCGGAGAAGATCGTGACTGAATTGTTGTCCTAGGGTCAATTATAACCTCAAGGTTGCCAGAACGCAAAAGGTTATCTAGTTGTCTGAACAGTGTAATGGATGACGATCATTCGTGTCTAGAATGATGTTTACCTTGCATATCGTTGCCCAGGACAAGTTTATATTGACTTACTGTCTGGAACGGAGCTCACAGTGAATCAGTCGGAATTTGATAAAGGAGAACTCTTCATGCAGCGAAGGAGCGAATTACAAACCTGTCAGACTTGTCATGTTCCTACGCTCACCGAATCTGTTGGTTTGGTCAATCATCTGAAATAACGTGGGTTTCCTGATATGTCTTGCCGAAATATGTAAGAAAGGTAGTCCTCCGACTCTTTACTTCATATGCATCGATTATTACAACGATGGGATTTAAACCCTTCTAATTCTCTGCTTGCCTTTAAATTGTGGATGTAAAATGTCTGTTAATTTGCCTCCAAATTCTGGATCTGTGTTTTTCAATATGAAAAGGACATGACATCTATTTTGGTGAAGTTGTGTCAAAGCAATATAACTTTATAATAATATAACAATATATATATATATATATATGTATATATATATAAAGCGTGGTAAAGCGTCGGATTTGTAATCTGGCGACCCGGGTTCGCCCCCGGCTATAGCGGTGCTGTGTTGTGTCCTTA